>JALGBA010000939.1:0-45000 GCA_023970755.1 Azemiops feae
CCCAGCCTTTCGCGTGCGGGACCGCCTTTGCGGTTAGTGTCCTGGATTCCCTCATGAGTGCGGTAAGCACCCGTCTTTTCTATGTTCCCTGTATCGTAAAAGGAAGACTGTAGTTTTTGGCTCTAGGTCTAGGCCCACTCTGGGGAGAGACTAAAAGGTGCTTTTCCAAAAAGGCACCTGGAATTGCTTGGAGGTTTTTTTCCTTGAAATGTTTCACGACTAAGCTTCTGACTGAACGGTGGGGAATAGAAGGATAGATAGATAGATAGATAGATAGATAGATAGATAGATAGATAGATATAGATAGATAGATAGATAGATAGATAGATAGATAGATAGATAGGAGAGAGAGAGATACATAATAGATAGATAGATAGATAGATAGATAGATAGATAGATAGATAGATAGATAGATAGATAGATAGATAGATAGATAGGAGAGAGAGAGATACATAATAGATAGATAGATAGATAGATAGATAGATAGATAGATAATAAGAGAGAGAGAAGGATAGATAGATAGATAGATAGATAGATAGATAGATAGATAGATAGATAGATAGATAGATAGATAAGAGAGAGAGAAGGATAGATAGATAGATAGATAGATAGATAGATAGATAGATAGATAGATAGATAGATAGATAGATAGATAGATAGATAGATAGATAGATAGGAAAGAGAGAGAGAGAGAGAGAGACAGAGACACACAGAGAGAGGTAATTTTAAGCTGCATCAGCAGAAATGTTTCAAAGATACGGAAAGCCACAATTCCACTGTAATTTATCGGAGATTATTCTATTTGGCGCACAGGTAATCCTCCATAGGGATCAAAATTTCTGTGGCTAAGCCAGTCGGTTGTTAAGTAAGTCGCTCCCAACTTTGCAGCCTTTTTCGCCATGCCTGTTAGGTGAATCACTGCAGTCGTTAAGTGAATCACGGGGTCATGAAGCAAATCTGGTTCCCCCCCCCCATTGATTTTGCTTGTCAGAAGCTGGCTGGGGACAGACACTGCGAGCATAGTAAAAATACGCTTGGTTGTAAGTCAAGGACTACCAGTAATCTTTTACCCTGGGGGTATTTTCTTCCTGGACCCACAAATTTGAGTGGCGTTTCCAGTGTTTGAAAAACTTCAAAACCCTTATAAAAAAAAAATTATCCTCCCTCCTTCCCTCCCTCCTTTCTCCTCTCCCTTTCTCCTTCCTTCCTTCCTTCCTTCCTTCCTTCCTTCCTTCCTTCCTTCCTTCCTTCCTTCCTTCCTTCCTTCCTTCCTTCCTTATTCTATTCTATTCTATTCTATTCTATTCTATTCTATTCTATTCTATTCTATTCTATTCTATTCTATTCTATTCTATTCTATTCTTATTCTTATTCTTATTCTTATTCTTATTCTTATTCTATTCTATATTCTATATTCTATTCTATTCTATTCTTATTCTATTCTTATTCTATTCTATTCTATTCTATATTCTATTCTATTCTATTCTATATTCTATATTCTATTCTATTCTATATTCTATTCTATATTCTATTCTATTCTATTCTATTCTATTCTATTCTTATTCTTATTCTTATTCTTATTCTTATTCTTATTCTATTCTATATTCTATATTCTATTCTATTCTTATTCTATTCTATTCTATTCTATTCTATTCTTATTCTATTCTATTCTATTCTATATTCTATATTCTATTCTATTCTATATTCTATTCTATATTCTATTCTATTCTATTCTATTCTATTCTATTCTTATTCTTATTCTATTCTATATTCTATATTCTATTCTATTCTATTCTATTCTTATTCTTATTCTTATTCTTATTCTTATTCTTATTCTATTCTATATTCTATTCTATTCTATTCTATTCTTATTCTATTCTTATTCTATTCTATATTCTATATTCTATATTCTATTCTATTCTTATTCTATTCTATTCTATATTCTATTCTATTCTATTCTATTCTATATTCTATTCTATATTCTATTCTATATTCTATTCTATTCTATATTCTATTCTATTCTATTCTATTCTATTCTATTCTATTCTATTCTATTCTATTCTATCCTATCCTATCCTATCCTATCCTATCCTATCCTATCCTCTCATGTCTTGCAGACTTGTTTAGCATGCTGTTCCTTCCTCCATCCCTGTGCTACACAAAGCATTGCTCACACAAGGGAATGGATAGCTTGATGGGGACATTAGTATGACTGAGAGCCAGATGTTTCTGCTCAACAGTTGGGAAAAATGTGGTCAATTAGTCATGTTCTCGGTGCCTGTACATTTCCTTATTGTTCGATACGTGCTCGCTGCGGTTCTTTATAGTTCATAAATCCAGCCATGCGGTCTCGCGTCTTCCTCGCCAGTGGAACAACGTCTACCTATTTTCACAGGCCCACTGACTAACCGGTGCATTTTTTAAAATATTCATGATCTAGCACAGGTAGTCCTCGACTTATCATCATTTGTTTAGTGACCGTTCACTACAATGGCACACCCATATCTTTGGGGGGGGGGAGAGAAAGATGTCATTGATCCAAAAAAGACAATATGGGCCAATGCACCCTCTACCCAAAGGTGTGTGCAGGGAAAAAAAAAGGCATTATAAGGTTTTGATAAGGCCACACTTGGCTCATCACATCCAGTTTTGATTGCCCTAATATAAAAAAGATGTTGAGACTGCAGGAAAGAGTGCAGAGAAGAGCAACAAAGATGATCAGGGGGCTGGAGGCTAAAACGTAGGAAGAAAGGTTGCAGGAATTACTAAGCTTAATGAAAAGCAGGACGAGGGGTGACGTGATAGCAGTCTTCCAATATTTGAGGGGCGGCCTCAAAGAAGAGGGAGTCAAGCTATTCTCCAAAGCACCTGAAGGCAGGACAAGAAGCAACAGATGGGAACTCATCAAGGAGAGAAGCAACCTAGAAATAATGAGAAACATTTCTGACAGTCAGAACAATTACAGTGGAACAGCTTCACTCCAGAGGTTGTGAATGTTCCAACACTGGAGGTTTTTAAGAAAAGAGATTGGACAACCATTTTTTCTGAAATGGGATAGGGTTTCCTGTTTGAGCAGAGGGGGTTGGACTAGAAGACCTCCAAGGTCCCTTCCATTGCTGTTATGCTGTTAAGAGGCGGTCAACCTAGTTTCCAAAGCACCTGAAGGCAGGACAAGAAGCAACGGATGGAAACTGATCAAGGAGAGAAGCAACCTGGAACTAAGGAGAAACCTCCTGACAGTGAGGACAATTAACCAGTGGAACAGCCTGCCTCCAGAAGTCGTGACTGCTCCATCACTGGAGGCTTTCAAGAAGAGATTGGACAGCCATTTGTCTGGAATGGTTATACGGTTCCCTGTTCTTCTTCTTCTTCTTCTTCTTCTTCTTCTTCTTCTTCTTCTTCTTCTTCTTCTTCTTCTTCTTCTTCTTCTTCTTCTTCTTCGTCTTCTCTTCTGCTTCTTCCTTCTTCTTCTTCTTCTTCTTCTTCTTCTTCTTCTTTTCTTTTCTATTCTTCTTCTTCTCTTCTTCTTCTTTCTTCTCTTCTTATTCTTCTTCTTGTTCCTCTCCTCCTCCATCCTCCTTTCTCTCCTCTTCTCTCCTCCTCTGTTCTTCTTCTTCTTCTTCTTCTCCTTCTTTCCCTATTCTTTTACCCTCTCCTCGTCCTCCTCATACTCCTCCTTCCTCTCCCTTCTCCTCCTCCTCCTCCTTTTTCTTCCCCTTCTCCTTTCTCCCTTCTCTTCCCCTTCCCTTCCTCCCCTCTCCCTCTCCCCCTCCTTCCTTTCCTTCCTTCCTCCTCCTTCCTTCTTCATTCCCTTCTTCTCCTCTTCCTCCTCCTCCTCCTCCCCCTTCCCCTCCTTCTCCCTTCTCTTCCCTTCTTCCTTCTTCTTTCCTCGTGCCCGATAAATGGATTTTTTTTAAAAAACAAAAAAACAAAAAAACCCAACCAGGATATAAATAATATTCCTGGTGAAATATGACTGTTTTGACAGCTTTAACGAAATTATGCCGGGACGGTGGGGGTTTTCTCCGAGATCCGTGGTGTTTGATTCAATAAATGCCTCCCCGCTGAGGTTCAAATTGAGGAAGTGTGCCATTGGGTACGTCTACCTAAAAATTTGGGCCAGCCGAATTTCCCCCAAGGCTGTGCAAACGTAAGCCAAGAACAGACGAATGCCTGCCATTCGGTTTGCGTCAAAGCCTGTTTATACCCTCGGCTGCGAGGCGGCAAAGGAGCATTCCTCACTTCCAGATCCTGGTCACTAAATGGCTCTCAGGATCGGGTCCCGCTAACCACGAAAAGCTTTCGCAATGATCGAATTGGTAGGTGTGCAAATTAGTCTGCATTCAGCTCCACACCGATGGGGTCCAAACTGGTGGGGACCTGGACGGGGCGTTGCGGCGAGAGCATCGTTGGGAAAAAAAAGACGCATCCCGTGTTTGGCACGACTAAAAGAGAGAGTTGGGAGAGGAATGCGTCTGTTGTTACCCTCAAATGGGCAACTTTGGGAGGCGGAAGGCCTGCCTTTATCCGTAAATCTGAAATGATATTTGCAAAGGGATTAGGAAAGGGAGGACGTGGCTTATCTTGAGAGAATTAGACATCACGGAATAGCAGAGTTAAAAGGGACCTTGGAGGTCTTCTAGTCCAACCCCCCCACTCAGGCAGGAAAGCCTGTACCATTTCAGACAAATGGTTGTCCAATCTCTGCTTAAAAACGTCCGGTGTTGGAGCATTCACAACTTCCGAAGGCAGATTGTTCCACTGATTAATTGTTCTGTCAGGAAATTTGTCCTTAATTCTAAGTTGCTTCTCTCTTTGGTTAGTTTCCATCCATTGCTTCTTGTCCTGCCTTCTGGCGCTTCGGAGAATAGCTTGACTCCCTCTTCTTTGGGGCAGCCCCTGAGATACTGGAAGGCTGCTATCCTGTCCCCCCTCGTCCTTCTCTTCATTAAATTAGACATACCCAATTCCATCAACCTTTCCTTATATGTTTTAGCCTCCAGTCCCCTAATCATCTTTGTTGCTCTTCTGTGTACTCTTTCTAGAGTCTCAAGTTCTGGTGGCAAGCTGTTCCACTGGTTAATTGTTCTCCCTGTCAGGAAATTTCTCCTTAGTTCTCTAGGTTGCTTCTCTCCTTGGTGAGTTTCCATCCGTTGCTTCTTGTCCTACCTTCTGGCTCTTTGGAGAATAAGTTGACCCCCCTCTTCTTTGTGGCAGCCCCTCAGATATCATGCTATCATGTCACCCCTCATCCTTCTCTTCATTAAATTAGACGTATCCAATTCCAGCCACCGTTCCTTGTATGTTTTAGCCTCCAGTTCCCTGATCATCTTATAGTAATTGCTCTTCTCTGCACTCTTTCTAGAGTCTCTACATCTTTTTTACATATTGTCAGTTTTGGTCGCCACCATATTAAAAAGATGTGGAGACTCTGGAAAGAGTCCCCCTTGACTTTGCTTGCCAGAAGGCCGCAAAAGGGGAAACGACAACCGTCATAAACCCGAAACAGTTGCCGAGCCTCTGAATTTTGATCACCTGACCAGGGGGATTCTGGCACGGTCGTTAAGGGTGGAAAAACGGTCCTCCGTCCCTTTTCTCACTGCTGTTGTAACTTTGAGCGGTCGCTCAATGACCGGTTGTAAGTCGAGGACCACTTGTAAACCAGGATGGGATATTTGGGGAAGAAAGGTGGGGATCATTGCACACACACAGAAAAAAAGGATGCAAGAGGTGGTTTTGATTTTCTTTTCATCTTTTGGAAGTCTCCCTAACCAGATCTTTGTTTGCTTAGATAAGTCCAGTGAGAGGACCTCGTGAAGGAGGGACGAGAGTGACCATCCGAGGAGAAAACCTAGGTCTGAAGTTCTGGGACATCGCATCCCATGTCAAAGTTGCGGGCGTGGAGTGCGTTCCGTTGGTGGATGGATATATCCCAGCAGAGCAGTAAGTGAGATCTGCAGGGCAAAGCATGTCAAGGCCAGGATGGGATGGCCAAGGAATCTTGACTTGCAAGCCAAAGAGAGAGTTCCCACAAGGGGAGCTTGATCTGTGGAGACGCCGCAGAAGAGTCCATGTTGTCTTCTTGGTCACAGTATCAAAAATGCCTTCCATGGGCTTCTTCTAAGGTGCTTGGTGGTTTGACTGGCTTCCCAATTTAATCAGTAGTTCTAGAATTTTCTGCTGTTTCCTTAGCTATATATCCATCCCATCCATCCATCTAATCATCCATCCATCTAATCATCCATCCATCCATCCATCCATCCATCCATCCATCCATCCATCCATCCATCCATCCATCCATCCATCCATCCATCCATCCATCCATCTATCTATCTATCTATCTATCTATCTCTCTCTCTCTCTCTCTCTCTCTTCCTCTATCTCATCTCTATCTATCCATCCATCTATCCATCCAATCATACATACTACCTACATCTATACTATCTAACACCGATCACGATCCCCCACCGCACCACCCCCCCACCCACATCGATCTATCCACCATCCAACCTCCATCCAAACCATCCATCCTCATCCATCCATCCTTCCAGCCACCATCCGTCCATCCATCCATCCATCATCCAATCCATACCTCCTCCATCCATCCATCCGTCCATCCATCCTCCATCCAGCCATCCATCCCTCCATCATCCATCCATCCATCCATACATCCATCCTCCATCCCATCCATCCCCATCCATCCTCCATCCATCTATCTATCTATCTATCATCTATCTATCTATCGTCTATCTATCTATCTATCTATCTATCTATCTATCTATCTATCTATTCTCTATCTATCTCATCTCTATCTTTATCTATCTATCTATCTATCTATCTATCTATCTAGCTATCTATCTATCTATCTATCTTCTATCTATCTATCTATCTATCCATCCATCCATCAATCATACTTACATAAATACATACATACATACTACATACATACATACATAATCTAACGCCTCCACCCACCCCCCACCCATCCATCAATCTATCCATTCCATCCATCCATCCATCCATCCTCCATCCATCCATCATCCATCCATCCATCCATCCATCCATCCATCCATCCATCCATCCATCCATCCATCCATCCATCCATCCATCCATCCATCCATCCATCCATCCATCCATCCATCCATCCATCCATCCACCCATCTTGCAATAAATCCAGCTAGTAAGATGCTATGAATCCAGCTTTGGATACTGCGAAGTAGTTTACCAGGGGAAAAGCTTAGCCTCTGAATGTCTCTGTTTTCTTCCTAGAATTGTGTGTGAAATGGCCGAAGCAAAACTCAGTCAGCATGCAGGATATGTGGACATTTGTGTGGCTGAATGCAGACCAGAATTCATGGCGAAATCGTCCCAGTTCTATTACTTCACGGTAAGTCTGTGCTTCAGATCACCCAGATGGCCTTTTAAAGTAGCTCTGTCTTCTCATGGGGATGCTGCAATGGTCATAACTGTAAAAAATGATAATAAGTCACTTTTTCCAGTGCCGTTGTAACTTTGAACGGTCACTAAACGAACTGTTGTAAGTTGAGGACTACCTACCGTACTTCCCCGAAAATAAGACCGGGTCTTATTTTAATTTTTGCTCCAAAAGACACATAAGGGTTTATTTTCAGGTGACGTCTTATTTTTTTTCACCTACAACAATCTACATTTATTCAAATACAGAATACTGGCTGACGATCTTAACTGGGGCTTATTTTTTTGGGTGGGGCTTATATTACGAGCATCCTGAAAAAAATCACGCTAGAGCTTATTTTCCGGTTGGGTCTTATATTTGGGGAAATACGGTACTAAATGCGTCCGTCTCGCTGACGATCTTAACTGGGGTTTGTTTTGGGGGTGGGGCTTATATTACGAGCATCCTGAAAAAATTATGCTAGGGCTTATTTTCCAGTTAGGTCTTATTTTGGGGGAAATACGGTATATCGCGAAAACTCCAATGCTAAAGAGAGAAATTCGCCTGTATTTTTAATTTTTTTTTAACCAGTTCTCGTTCAGTTTGAGGGAAAGGCCTCCCCTTGGAAACTCCTCTCCGATGGAAATCTCGCTGGAGTGAAATAAGATATTTTTTGCCTTGAGAACGCTTCACAAAGTGACGGTGGAAGAGGATCTCCTGCCCTTAGGAAACCGGGGAGGGTTTCTAGTTTCCCTGGAAAGATTTGGAGACATCCTCCATGTCAGAGGTCCCCAACCTGGTCCACTTTATGACTTGTGGACTTCAACTCCCAGAATTCCTCAGCCAGCCTTGCCCACTTTATGACTTGTGGACTTCAACTCCCAGAATTCCTCAGCCAGCCTTGCCCACTTTATGACTTGTGGACTTCAACTCCCAGAATTCCTCAGCCAGCCTTGCCCACTTTATGACTTGTGGACTTCAACTCCCAGAATTCCTCAGCCAGCCTTGCCCACTTTATGACTTGTGGACTTCAACTCCCAGAATTCCTCAGCCAGCCTTGCCCACTTTATGACTTGTGGACTTCAACTCCCAGAATTCCTCAGCCAGCATGGTTGTGAGTCGAGGCATCCTGTGATCCCCTTTTGCAACCTTCTGACAAGCACAGTCAGTGGTGGAAGCCAGTTTCGCTTAACGACTGTGTTACTAATTTAACAACAGCCGTGATTCACTTAACATCTGTGGCAAGAAAGGTCGTAGAATACGGCAAATTGCGCTCGACAAAAATAAAATCAATAAAACGGAGCAAAACTCGCTTCACAAATGTCTCGCTGAGCAACAGGGAATTTTTGGGCTCAGTTGTAGTTCTAAGTCGAGGACTTACCTGTACAGCTGATTCCTCTTTGCCTCACACACACACACACACACACACACACACCCTGTGAATCACACCCTCTAATATTCGTTAAGGCAGCTGTGAATTATTAATAGGCCACCGCAACATAAAACACACACCTGTAAATGAGATGATAATAAGTTTTTGTGTTATGATTGTAACACCTCTGGAAATTCATAGACTCTCTCTCGGGACCGGAAAGAACTATTATTTATTTTACTTTATGTACAGCAGTTGTTCACCTGAGTGTCTGCCAACGAAAGCTGCGATCAAACCTACAAAGAGTAGAAATAAAAACAGGTTTGGAACGGAGGATCTGAAAAAAAAACAGGAGGCAGAAAAAAATGGGGAGGGGGAAGGGAGGAAAAAGAAAAGAAATATCCGATATTTATTCTGGGATAGTCACTGGGTGGATTTTTGCTGCGGCTTTCTTGAAGAGCTGAAATGGTGTGGCTGTAGCAACATTAAAACACAACAATATTGTGTGATCTTTTTTTCCGTGTATAGCATAGGGCAGAGGTCACCAACCTTTGTCGGTTGGCAGACCGGAGGAAAAGGGAGGGGGAAGCAATTTACATGTGCGCGCAGGGGGCCACAAGCATGTGCCACAAATGGGGTGGGGCTAGCGCCCACGTGATACTAGCCCCGCCCTGTTCTTGCATGGCGCAGTGCTTTGTTTCAGTACCCCGCGATGTGGCAGTGGCCCATTTTCGCACCCTGAGTTGCGGCGGTGGCCTGTTTTCACGCCCCAAGGCGCAGCCATGATGGCCCATTTTCACGCCCCGTGGCGCAGTGTTAGCGGCCTGTTTTCACGCCCCGAGCCGCAGCAGCGACGGCCCATTTTCATGCCCCGAGCCGCAGCGGTGGTGGCCCGTTTTCACGTCCCGAGGCACAGCGGTGGTGGCCCATTTTCGCACTCTGAGGCACAGCGGCGGCAGCCCGTTTTCATGTCCTGAGGCGCAGCATTAGCGGCCTGTTTTCACGCCCTGAGGCGTGGCAGCAGCCCATTTTCACACCCTGAGGCGCAGCAGTGGTGGCCCATTTTTGCACCTTGAGGCATGGCGGCAAAGCCCGTTTTCATACCCCGAGGCGCAGCAGCTGCGGCCCATTTTCATGCCCTGAGGCGCAGCGGCGGCATCCCGATTTTCCACCCGGCTGCTTCGCTAGTGCAAGTGAGAGGGTGTGCACACACACGTACACACACTGGCCAGCCTGTCCCGCGGCCCAGTGGCCAGCGGGCCATGGCCCACTACTGAGCCACGGCCCACAGATTGGGGACCCCTGGCATAGGGTATAGGTCAGGGGTAGGCAACCTTGGCTCTTTTATGACTGGTGGACTTCCACTCCCAGAATTCCTGAGCCAGCCACGCTGAGGGGAAAGGGAGAGGTTTCCAAGCTGAGCCATGCTGGCTCAGGAATTCTGGGAGTTGAAGTCCACGAGTCATAAAAGAGCCAAGGTTGCCTACCCCTGGTATAGGTAATCAATGATCAAAATGCTCATTTAGTGACCGCTTGAAGTGACAACAGCACTCAGTGGAGTCCCTTAGGGCTGTTTTTCATAGTGACGACCGTTGAAGCATTACAGTTGTGGTCACAATTACTGAATTAACCCATTTTCTGGATCCATCCAATCTGTTGAACCGGAAATTAATTGGGCTGGGTTCTTTTAGCTACGAGGCATATGCTGGCTGGGGAATTCTGGGAGCTGAAGTCCACTCAGCTTAAAGGTCAACCAGGTGGAGAAAGACGGGTTTAGTGCGATCAAGAGGGCATCCAGCTTCATTCTAGCTGCTCCTTCATCAGAATTTCTGCCAAAGTAGTTGGAGAGAAGTGGGAGGGGGGGAAACCAGGAGGGGGGAGTGAACCCCTAATTTAAATGCAGGGGGCGGCTTTTCACGTGGGACCCAGCTGAAAAGTTTTTCTATTAAAATGCAAATGAAAGGGAAAAAAACGCCAACTCCAGATTATTCAGGGAAAAAAAAAAAAGGCCGGATGTCTGGCAGATTCTTCAGGATCACAGAGATGGGTTTGCTTCTTAAATAAGATGTGGAGGGGGGCACGAGGAAAGGGGGGGACGCGTTATCTTGATGGTGGGCTGAGAGGCAGAGAGGAAGGGAGGACAGCGGGATTGAAGTCTTTTCTTATTTATTTATTTAGAACGACAGGTTGCTGCAAGGTGTTTTTTTATTTTCAGGTAATGGAAACAGAAGGTGGCTTTGGGGTTGGATTCAGGAGAATCTGTGTGTGTGTGTGTGTGTGTGTGAGAGAGAGAGAGAGAGAGAGAGAGAGAGAATGAGAGAGAGAGAGAGAGAGAGCAGAGACACAGAGAGAGAGAGATCATGTAAAAGAGAGAGGGAGGGATAGAAATCAAGCTAAATCCATCCAGCTCAAAAAACAGTTTCAATAATAAAGCAAAATGTAGCCCTCCTTCCTTCCTTCCTTCCTTCCTTCCTTCCTTCCTTCCTTCCTTCCTTCCTTCCTTCCTTCCTTCCTTCCTTCCTCTTTTCTTCCTTTCTCCTTCCTTTCTTTCTTTCCTTCCTTCCTTCCTTCTTTCCTTCCTCTTTTCTTCCTTCCTTCCTTCCTTTCTTTTCTTCCTTCCTTCCTTCCTCCCTCCTTTCCATTTTTCTGCCCTTCCTCCTCCCTTCCTTCTTCCTTCCTTCCTTTCTTTCCTTTCTTCCTTCCTTCCTTCCTTCCTTCCTTTTCCTTCTCTTTCTCTTCTTCTTTCCTTTGCTCCCTCCCTTCCTTAGTTCTTTCCTTCCTTCCTTCCTTCCTTCCTTCCTCTCTCTTCTTCTTTCCTTTGCTCCCTCTCTCCCTTCCTTAGTTCTTTCCCTCTTTCCTTCCTCCCTCCCTCCCTCCTCCCTCCTCCTCCCTCCCTCCCTCCCTCCTTCCTTCCGCCCACCTTACTTCAAGGTAACTCTAATAGGTAACTAATACACTTATTTTAAAAAAGCTTTCCGAGGATGCCAACTCAGATCCGTCGTCCTCCGAATGAACCAACCTCTGGTCATTTCTTTTCATCAGGCGCTCTTTCACGCTATTTGCTACTCCATTCAGTTTCACTTTCCTTTTCCTTCCCTTTCCTCAGATGCTGTCTCTTTCGGACCTCAGGCCAAAGCAAGGCCCGATATCCGGCGGGACGCAAGTCACGATCACGGGCAAAAACCTGAATGCGGGAAGCAGCGTTTCCGTAATGTTTGGCGAATACCCTTGTCTTTTCCACCGGTAAGTTTCACCGCTGGGGGGAAAGAGCGCGGGCTGTACAGGTAGTCCTCGACATCCAGCCATTCTTTTAGTGACCCATCAGAACGTACAACGGCACAGAAAAACCTGACTTACGACTGTTCTTCACACTGACGTCCGTTGCAGCGTCCCCAGGGTCACGTGATCCAAATTCAGAGGCTCGGCAACTGGCATGTACTTACGCCGGTTGCAGCGTCCCCGGGGGGGCTCACCTGATCCCCTTTTGCGACCTTCTGACAAGCAAAGTCAGCGGGGGAGCCCGATTCACTTCACAACCGCGTGACTGGCTGAACGGCAGCAGGGATCCGCCTTCACCACTGTGGCAAGGATGGTCGTAAAAGGGAGCAAAGCTCGTTGAACAACCATCTCGCTTAGCAACAGGAATGTTGGGCCTCCCTTATGGTTGTTAAATCGAGGATCAGCGGTAAAAGCAGGAATTCCGTAGCTCAAGAATTGCAAAGCCAGTTGGGAGAGGAAGTGTCTCTTTCTAGCCACCCTGTGCAGTTTGGTTAGCTGAATTAATTAATTAATTAAACATCAAATTTAGATATGCCCCCCCCCTCACTCACAAAAGTATAGAGATTTATCTGTGTCCTCAAGGTCACCTGAGTGGCGCAAGTTGGGTGTGGAGCCTTCTTGGAACAGATAAACCTTCAATGACTCTCTAAAAAAAGGCAAATGAGCAGCTGTCTGCAAGGAGTATAAATCCTTCCATTCCCCACCATTCAGTCAGAACCTGAAGAAGCTTCTTGGATGAGAAGCGAAACATCTTCAAAGAAAAAAGAAAGTCCAGTTGCCTGCTGAAAAAAGCACCTTTGGGATAACATTCAGTCAGAACTGAAGAAGCTCCTAGGACAGTGGTGGCGAACCTATGGCACGCGTGCCAGAGGTGGCACGCGGAGCCCTCTCTGTGGGCACGCTCGCCGTTGCCCCATCCCCGCCTCCCTCCGCGGCCCCCTCCTCACCAGCAGTCCCTCCCCCCAGAGGATTGTCTCCCCCAGACATGGCCCATGCAGAGCAGCGCAGCCAAGGACATGGCAGCTGGGCAGCAGGGACAAGACTCCGCCCTTGCGCCCCATCGCGTGCAGATGATGCTGCCGGGTGCGGGCGGACGGTGTGGCTGCCATGGCACGGCAAGGCCGCCTGGGCGATCTGCTGCGGCGGGCCATGGAGGCGGTGAGTGGCCCTGCAGGCGGGCGGGGGGCAGAACGCGAAGCGGGGGTGGGCTGGGGGGGGGCGGGGCGGTTTTTTGGCACTCGGTCTCTAAAAGGTTCGCCATCACTGTCCTAGGATGAGAAGCAAAACGTCTTCAAGGAAAAACAAAGTCCAGTTGCCTTTTTTTGGGGGTGGGGGAGCACTTTTGGGACAACCGTGACCTGGACGACGGAGAATCTCCCTAGACCAGGGTTAGGCAACCTTGGCTCTTTTATGACTCGTGGACTTCAACTCCCAGAATTCCTGAGCCAGCTTGGCTCAGCTTGGAAACCTCTCCCTTTCCCCTCAGCGTGGCTGGCTGAGGAATTCTGGGAGTTGAAGTCCACCAGTCATAAAAGAGCCCAGGTTGCCTACCCCTGCCCTAGACTTTCAACATTTTCTAAAGCTGGTTTTAACTTTCTTTTGTTTTCCCGACAGGAGAACGGCAGAGCACATCATTTGCAACACCACGGCTTTCGGGAACGTCGTGGAGAAGAACCTGGTGGACGTCACCGTGAAGGTGGACAAGGCCACCTTGCGCAAGGAGCTGGAGAAGGCGAAGATGCACAAGGAGCTCAGGTTCAAATACGTGGAGGACCCAACCATTCTGAGAATTGAGCCCGAATGGAGCATTGTCAGGTAAGGAGGTCGTGAGGAAGGAGGCCTCCTTCACGGGGGACACGTCTCAAGAGTGGGGCTGGTTGAGAAATACGTCAGGGAGAGAAGGTAGGGAGAGGCGAAGGAAGCTGGCTAGCTGTTAGCTGGCGGAGAGCGTCTTTATCCCATTGATTCCAGATCGTTGGGCATTCCAGATGAAAGGCCTTCACCCCAATGACGTTTTCATTGGTTAGAAATGGTGGCCCGCAGGAAGCCCCCTCAGAAGCAGAGGTCAGCCCCTTGCTTGGTGTTTCCCAAACTTTGGTGACTTTAAGATGGGTGGACTTCAACTCTCAGAATTCCCCGGCCAGCACCTTCTTTCTCATCACCCTTCTCCTTCTTCTTCTTCTTCATCTCCTCCTCCATCTCCTCCTTCTTCTTCTCCTTCAACTCCTTTCTCCTTCTCCTCCATCTCTTTCATCTCCTTCTCTTTTCTCCTTCTCCACCTCCTCCACCTCCTCCTTCACTCCTTCTCCTCCATCTCTTTCATCTCCTTCTCATTTCTCCTTCTCCACCTCCTCCACCTTCACTCCTTCACTCCTTCTCCTCCATCTCTTTCATCTCCTTCTCCACCTCCTCCACCTCCTCCTTCATTCCTTCTCCTCCATCTCTTTCATCTCCTTCTCATTTCTCCTTCTCCACCTCCTCCACCTTCACTCCTTCACTCCTTCTCCTCCATCTTTCATCTCCTTCTCATTTCTCCTTCTCCACCTCCACCTCCTCCTTCACTCCTTCTCCTCCATCTCTTTCATCTCCTTCTCATTTCTCCTTCTCCACCTCCTCCACTTCTTCCTTCACTCCTTCTCCTCCTTCCCCTCCTCCACCTCCTTCTGATCCTTTCTCCTTCTCCTTTTCCTCCTCCTCCTCCCTCATCTCCTCCTCCACCTGTAGCTCCTCTCCTCCTTCACCTCCTTCTCCTTTCTTCTTCTCCTTTCTCCTTCTTCTCTTTCTCCTCCCCTTCTACTTTCTCCCTTTGTCTCCTTTCTCCTTCTTCTCCTCCTTCACCTCCAGCTCCACCCCCACCTTTACTTCCTCCACTTCCTCTGTGTTGTCCATGTTGCCAAGAATTAAGTCTCTGCGATTTTCATGGCAACGTTTTCAGAAACCGTTTGCCCTTCTTCTTCCTTAGTGGTTGTGGGAGAGGGACAGGTCCAAAATCACCTAACTGGACTTCGGGCTTAAGCCAGGACCGGAACTGGCAATCTCCCACTTTTGTAGCCTGTTGCTTGCACTACTTCACCAAACTCTTTTAGTTCCAAGCTAGTAGATTCACACTCCAGCCAGTGAGAGCAACTTCAACATATCTGCACAGTTCTAGGAAGTTGGAATAGAAAATCACCCTCTTGAACGGACATATGAATGGAGAAGTCATTTCCCCCCCCTCCCAACCCATGATATTTTTACAGGTGCTCCTTCCCCAGATCCGTTCGGTCTCGTGATTGTATTAATTTGCATTTAAGAAGTGCTTCCAGTTTTGCATAGGCAGGTTTGATCCAATTTGGTTTCAAAATACACGTTTTAAAATGCGTCCTGAGAGCATTTGAGCCGAGGGTGTGAAATTCCAAGAACAGATACATTCCAGCCCTTGCATATATTAGTTTTTTTTTTAAAAAAAAATGTACAAGGAGCGTTCTGTAGTAGAAACAGCTTTTAAAACTGCATATATTAGGAAAACGTGCATAAAAATGCAGATGAATTGAGGGAAGGGGGTTTGCCTTTTAAAAAAGTGCAAAATGATACAGGATTGAGTGAAGGTAAGATGAGGAGAAAATAAGAACGGGAGATAAACTGAAATTCACACATCTCTTCGTCTAATTATATCTCAGAGTTAAAAAAAAATCTTCATTCCCCTAGTTTAACAGATTTGGGGATAGGTTTATTTCAAAAATCTATCTAAAGCAGCTTTCTGTTGTTAAGAGGACAGATTGTGGTGATTATAGCGGAATAAATTCAAGCCTGTGCTATATTTATGTTTTTTTTTTAGTTTAAAAAAACAAGAGGTTTTTTTTTTCTTAGAGAGCAAACGCACTTGAGAGACAGGATCGCTCCAAATTTTCCAATTTGGTAAAAGTCCCCAGCTTTCAACAAATCCGTTGCTGCATTTATTTTGCATCAATTAAAAGTTTTGCAGACTTCAGCAAAGCCTGAACATCCTTTTATTATCGCGGTCTCTTCTTTATCGGAGGACCCTAACCCGTTTTAATTTCTTTAGCTGTCTTTGCAAACATCCTGACTATACAGCTAGTCCTCGGGTTACGACCACAATTGAGCCCGAAATTTCTGTCCTTGAGTGAGACATTTCTGAAGTGAGTTTCACCCCGTTTTTACAACCTTCCTTGCCTCGGTTGTTAAGTGAATCACGGCAGGTGATAAGTTAGTAACCCGGATGTTAAGTGAATCTGGCTTCCCCCATTGACTTTGCTCATCAGAAGGTAATCACGTGACCCCGGGACACAGCAACCGTCGTAAGTACATGCCTGTTGCCAAGCGTCCGAATTTTGATCACGTGACCCTGGAGATGCTGCAGCGGTTGTAAGTGTGAAAAACGGTCATAAGTCACTTTTTTCGGTGCCACTGTAACTTTGAACGGTCACAAAAATGAACTGTTGTAATTTGAGGACTTCTTGTATTGTGCAGCATCCTTCCTTACCAAGAAATTCATTCCATTCATTAAAATTCAAGAACATAACTTTCCTCTAAACCAGGGGTCTTCAAACTTGGCCCTTTTATGACTTGTGGACTTCAACTCCCAGAATTCCTCAGTCGGCCATTTTGATGAAACTGCAGGCTTGGATCCAGACCAGGGGTCTTCAGACTTGGCCCTTTTATGACTTGTGGACTTCAACTCCCAGAATTCCTCAGTCGGCCATTTTGATGAAACTGCAGGCTTGGATCCAGACCAGGGGTCTTCAAACTTGGCCCTTTTATGACGTTGTGGACTTCAACTCCCAGAATTCCTCAGTCGGCCATTTTGATGAAACTGCAGGCTTGGATCCAGACCAGGGGTCTTCAGACTTGGCCCTTTTATGACTTGTGGACTTCAACTCCCAGAATTCCTCAGTCGGCCATTTTGATGAAACTGCAGGCTTGGATCCAGACCAGGGGTCTTCAAACTTGGCCCTTTTATGACGTGTGGACTTCAACTCCCAGAATTCCTCAGTCAGCCATTTTGATGAAACTGCAGGCTTGGATCCAACCAGGAGTCTTCAAACTTGGCCCTTTTATGACTTGTGGACTTCAACTCCCAGAATTCCTCAGCCAGGCACACGGAGTTGAAGTCCACAAGTCATAAAAGGGCCAAGTTTGAAGACCCCTGCTCTAAACCAGCATTTTCCAGCTTTGTCAGTTTTAGGATGGGTGGACTTCAACTCCCAGACTCCATGGCTGGCTGGGGAATTCTGGGAGTGGAAGTCCACCCATCTTAAAGTTGCTGAGGTTGAGAAACACTGCTCTAAACAATCAATCATAGCTGGGTACTCAAGTACTACGGTGTTTTCAGGCCAGCTTTCTTAGCCAATTGGGCTGTAACCACCCACCCTAGTTCCCCACCCATTCTACATCTGGGCCCTCCTGCCTCAATTCCAGGCAACTGGCTTGGACTGACTTGGTTTCTTCTGCTTGGCTGACTTCCTGGGCTCTTGTCCTGGACTTTGCCCGATGGTCAAATTTGTGTGTGTGCAAATGAAGCAATGCAACAAATGAAGCAATGCACGCTGGCTGAGGAATTCTGGGAGTTGAAGTCCACAAGTCATAAAAGGGCCAAGTGTGAAGACCCCTGATGTATGTGGTCTACTTTCAGTGCAATGTACGCTGATAAGTCAAACTGAGAATGGATGAATGAATGAATGAATGAATCTATCTATCTATCTATCTATCTATCTATCTATCTATCTATCTATCTATCTATCTATCTATCTATCTATCTATCTATCTATCTATCTATGAATGAATAAATCAATCAATCAAGTCAATGAACCAATCAATCAATCAATGAATCTATAAATGAATGAATGAATGAAGGAAAGAAGGAATGAATCAAGTCAACTAACCAATCAATCAACAAATTATGAATGAATGGCTGAATGAATCAATGAATCAATGAATCTATAAATGAAATCAATCAACGAATCTATGAATGGCTGAATGAATCAATGAATCAATGAATCTATGAATGAATAATCAGTCAATGACTATGAATGAATCTATCAAGTCAATCAACCAGTCAATGAATCTGTGAATGAATTTGAATGAACCTATGCATCTATGCATGAATTTATGAATGAATGAACAATCAGTGAATATATGAATCTATGCATAAATCTATGAATGAATAATCAATCTATGAATCTATGAATGAATCAATCAAGTCAATCAACCAATCAGTCAATTAATCTATGAATAAATGACTGAATGACTCAATGTATCTATGAATCTATGAATGAATCAATCAAGTCAATCAACCAATCAGTCAATTAATCTATGAATAAATGACTGAATGACTCAATGTATCTATGAATCTATGAATGAATAATCAATGAATCTGTGAATGAATCAATCATGTCAATCAATCAATCAATCAATGAATCTATGATGAATGAATGAACAACAATGAATCTATGCATGAATCTATGAATGAATCAACAATACCATTATCATTTGGAAGTTGTTGAGTTAGCTCTTCTTGTGGAAACCGATGGATGAGGCTTACAATGGACTGATTTTGAGTGGCTGGCCAGAATTTCATTTTTTATTTTGTTTCATTGGGAGACACAGATTGATTCATCCTCTGAATTTGCCTTTGCTAGCTTCACCTTGAGAAACATCCATGGAGGTGGGTTGCAAAGTTCCTGCTAATTTTGTCCTTTTTTCTTTCTTTCTTCAATTCTTCTTATTTATCCATCAGTGGAAATACACCTGTCACGGTTTGGGGCACCAACCTGGATCTCATCCAGAACCCTCAGATCCGAGCCAAGTATGGTGGGAAAGAACACATCAATGTGAGTTGATTTAATTGAAAAATAGGGTACTCAAAAGGTTGAACGTGGGAAATGTAGGAGGTTGATTGTCTGAGGAGTTTTCTGGCCAACATCTAAGAGAGTTTTCACCATTTGTGGGGCTTCAAATTACTCGTGGTAAGAAGAAGGTTGTTTTCTAGCACTGTTCCGCCCCCCTACCTTTTGACATCACCTGCATTGTGTCCACAAGTTGGGGCAAACATCTTCAGGAGGAAGTCTTTTCCAGACGTCTACACTGCGTGGGACACCTGTATGAAGATGTGCTTCTTTAAGGAATGCAAGTAGTTGACAATTTGACTCACTCAAGTCTCTCCTGAGGTCATGAAGTCCTCTTTTGATTGCAAATTTCAAGACCTTGAGTGATAGGAGGAATTTCTTGACGGTGAGAACAATTAATCAGTGGAACGGGTTGCCTCCAGAAGTTGTGGATGCAACGACACTGAAGGATTTTAAGAAGAGATTGGACAACCATTTGTCTGGAATGGTATGGGGTCTCCTGCCTGAGCAGGGGGTTGGACTGGAAGACCTCCAAGGTCCTTTCCAATTCTGTCATTCTGTTATTGACAACAGACAGATAAGAGATAGCTGTGCCCAGAGCAGAAAACAGAAGGTGGGGAAAATCTCAGAAATGATCCTCTCTAGTTTCTTCAGCCTTATCTGTAGGTGCCCATCCTATGGAACATCCCCCACCCTCCAAAATGAGATCACCGCCGTCTCTGTTATCCTTCTGGAAGTCCCTCAAGACGTATGGAAACTCATCAAGGGGAGATCCAACCTAGAGCTAAGGAGAAATTTCCTGACAGTGAGAAGAATCAATCCCTGGAAGGGCTTCATTCCAGAAGTTGTGGGTGCTCCGACACTGGAGGTTTTCAAGAACAGCTATTTGTCCAGAATAGTATAGAGTCTCCTGCTTGAGCAGGGGAGGGGGTGGACTAGAAGACCTCCAAGGTCCTTTCCAACCTTGTTATTCTGTTAAGACCAAGTTAGTTCACCAGGCCTGGGACTCTCAGAGAAGCAGGGAGATTCTTAGACGGTTCTATTGTAGGTGACCTTTGACTCTCTCTGTGTGTGTGGTTTGAATTTGACTTACTTCGAGGAAGACCAGGTCTTCACTAACAGCCCAAATGTTCCATCTGAATATTTGTGCCGATTCGGGAATGGATTCCCCCTCTTTGCAGTGCCGATTGTAGAGACGGACGCAATGCATTCCTGTCTTCTAATGTTGGATGACATGAAGTACGGATTTGCTCCTCAACCTTCCTCGTTCTTCGTTTTCAGGTCTGCGAAGTTCAGAACGAGACGGAAATGGTCTGCCAGGCTCCGGCATTGACGGTGGACCCTAGTAACCAGTCTGATCTTGCCGAACGGCCGGATGAATTTGGCTTTGTCTTGGACAATGTCTTCTCCTTGCTGATCCTCAATAAGACCAACTTCACCTACTACCCAAACCCTGTCTTTGAGGCATTCAGTCCCCCCGGGATTTTGGAACTGAAACCTGGAACCCCTCTGATCTTGAAGGTATGGGGGCCCTGGACTTAACGAGCTCAACTCTGCCCAATGTTTCCACTGATGAGCAAGGCAGTCGTTAAGTAGTCATGCCCCATTTTACGACCTTTTTTTGCCACGGTTGCTAAGCGAATCACTGCAGCTATTAAGTGAACCATATGCAGTGGTGGGATTCAAATACCTGAACAACCGGTTCTCTGCGTGGATGCAGGCCTTGGCCTCCCAGGCCTAGAACGGACTTCCGGAAGTGACATCCACGTACTTCCGGCGGGCCGTTGTAGGCCTGGGAGGCCTCCTCCAGGCCTCCGAGGCCTAGAACGGACTTCCGGAAGTGACATCCACGTACTTCCGGCGGGCCGTTCTAGGCCTGGGAGGCCTCCTCCAGGCCTCCCAGGCCTAGAACGGACTTCCGGAAGTGACATCCACATACTTCCGGCGGGCCGTTGTAGGCCTGGGAGGCCTCCTCCAGGCCTCCGAGGCCTAGAACAGACTTCCGGAAGTGACATCCACGTACTTCCGGCGGGCCGTTCTAGGCCTGGGAGGCCGCCTGCAGGCCTCCCAGGCCTAGAACGGACTTCCGGAAGTGACATCCACGTACTTCCGGCGGGCCGTTCTAGGCCTGGGAGGTCTACTCCAGGCCTCCGAGGAGTGTTTTTCAACCTTCGCAGTGTATTTCAACCTTCGCCATTTTAAGATGTGTGGACTTTAACTCCCAGAATTCCTCAGTCAGCTGAAGCAATGGTGTCTACACAAGCTGAAGCAATGGTGTCTAGTGGATTGTGGGATGTGTAGTTTGGGGGTATATTTCAGAACAGGCCTTATCTCTTGCAGTTATTAGTCAAGAGTCTGGTAATGGGACAGAAAGGCAGAGAACAAGTCTTTAAAGCAGTGTTTTTCAACCTTCGCCATTTTAAGATGTGTGGACTTCAACTCCCAGAATTCCCCAGCCAGCTATGCTGGCTGGGGAATTCTGGGAGTTGAAGTCCACAAGTCATAAAGTTGCCAAGAGACCCCTGCGTTACAGGGAGGTGATAGAAAATTACCCCTTTCTTCCAATTTCTTCTGACTCCTCGATCCAGCCCTTATTGATCAATCGGTTTATTATTGATTGATTGATTAAATATACACGCTGCCAATCTCACCGTCCACCCCTGTGGTTTCTCTTGGCCTAGGGGAAGAACTTAACCCCACCGGTGGCTGGAGGGAACGCCAAGCTGAATTACACTGTGCTGATTGGGGAGAAGCCCTGCGCGGTCACCGTCTCCGATGTTCAACTGTTGTGTGAATCCCCAAATCTTACAGGACGGCATAAAGTCACGGTAAGGAATACCCGCTGGCGTGCCACTGCGGGGCAAAGGCGATTTGCTTCCTGGAAAAAAAAAAAAAAGTCACTCGTGTCTTGGAACCTGGAGGGCGATGTTCTCCTGCAACAATTCCTCTCTTTTTTTTTCTTCATAATTTATTGTTCTTCACTTATTCCTGTGTTGCTAGTAAACGGAAGAGCCTCGCTTTTAATATCGGCTTTAATATCCTTAATATTTTAGATCCTCCAATTTCACCTGTGAGGTTCCCGTGTTCTTTCCGTCACCCCTTGAATCATGAGATCTAGTGACTTCATCGTTCACAAGGAGCAGAGAATGCTAGAAGTGGGAATTGAGCTTAGCAAGTGAGATTAGTGCAGTCTTTCTCAACCTTGGCTCCTTTGAGAGGAGTGGACTTCAATTCCCAGGATTCCCCAGCCAGCAGGGACCATGAGGACTAGTGACTTTGTCTTTCACAAGGAGAAGAGAATGCAGAGGTGGAACTTGACCTTAGCAAGTGAGATTAATGCAGTGTTTTTCAACCTTGGCCCTTTTAAGAGGTATGGACTTCAACTCCCAGGATTCCCCCACCCAGCATGGACCATGAGATCTAGTGACTTCATCTTTCTCAATTTTTATTTTATTCAGAAAATCCCGAAGGAAAAAAAAATTAGCACAGACAAACCAAAACTCGACAAATCCGTTTAAAAACGTGAATTGAAAAGAGAAAAAGAGAAAAACACGTTTTCGTCTAGTTTGTGTGTGTGTGTGTGTGTGTGTGTGTGTGTGTGATTTCATCTTTCACCAGGAGAAGATCATGAGATCTAGTGACTTTATCTTTCAGCCGGACAAATGAATGCTAGAAGCGAGTCTTGAGCTTGGCAACTTAGATTACTGCCGTCTTTCTCAACCTCGGCTCCTTTAAGAGGAGTGGACTTCAACTCCCAGGATTCCCCAGTCAGCGTGGACTGTGAGAGCTAGTGGACTTGCTGGTTGGGGAATTCTGGGAGTTGAAGTCCATACCTCTTAAAGGGCCCAAGGTTGAGAAACACTGGCTTAATCCCTCACTCTCTCCACAGGCTCGTGTCGGAGGCATGGAATTCTCCCCGGGCATGGTGAACATCTCCTCCGACAGCCCGCTCAGCCTGCCTGCCATTGTCAGCATCGCCGTGGCCGGCGGCCTCCTCATCATCTTCATCGTGGCTGTCTTGATCGCCTACAAGCGGAAGTCTCGGGAAAGTGACCTCACGCTGAAGCGGCTCCAGATGCAGATGGACAATCTGGAGTCCAGAGTGGCTTTGGAGTGCAAGGAAGGTACTGCAAGCCAAAGGGAAAGGCTTTGGATAATAACAATAATGATAATAATAGTGATAATAATAATGATAAATTTGGAAGTGACTTTGGAGGTCATCTAGTCCAAACCCCTGCTCAGGCAGGAAGCCCTATACCAGTGGTGGCGAACCTATGGCACGCGTGCCAGAGGCAGCACTCAGAGCCCTCTCTGTGGGCACCCATGCCGTGCCCCGGAGATGGCGAGGGACTGGCCCCCACCACCCTGGCCCCGCCCACCCAGTCTGCCATGAGCACTGCGGCAACGCCCACCCGGCACCCGGTGATAAATAAGTGGGTTTGGGGTTGCAGTTTGGGCACTGGGTCTCTAAAAGGTTCGCCATCACTGCCCTATACCATTTCAATGTCTATAGAGATTCTCCGTCCTCCAGGTCATGGTTGTCCCAGAGGTGCTTTTATAATAATAATAACAATAATAATAATAATAATAATAACAACAACAACAACAACAATAATAATAATAATAATGTTGGAAGGGACCTTGGAGGTCATCTAGTCCAACCCCCTGCTCAGGCAGGAAGCCCTATACCATTTCAATGTCTATAGAGATTCTCCGTCCTCCAGGTCATGGTTGTCCCAACGGTGCTTTTTTATTATAATAATAATAATAATAATAATAATAATAATAATAATAATAATAATAATAATAATAATAATAATAATGTTGGAAGGGACCTTGGAGGTCATCTAGTCCAACCCCCTGCTCAGGCAGGAAGCCCTATACCATGGGTCGGCCACCCGAAACATTGAACGAGCCGCACGGACCCGTTTGGCCTAAAAAAAAAAAACCCTGGGAGCCGCGCCCGTTCGCGCATGCGCGCGCACCCGCGCGCACCCGCACACCCCCATTCGCGCATGCACATGCGCATGCCCCCGTTCGCGCATTCACGCACGCCCGTTCGTGCATGCACACACCCCCGCGCGCGCACCCCCCGCGCACGCGCACCTGCCCGCGCCTGCACGCATGCGCTCCCCAAAATGGCGGAGGAGGCTCCGGAGCCGCAGGTAATGCCTCAAAGAGCCGCATGCGGCTCCGGAGCCGCGGGTTGCCGACCCGTGCCCTATACCATTTCAATGTCTATAGAGATTCTCCGTCCTCAAGGTCATGGTTGTCCCAAGGGTGCTTTTTTATAATAATAATAATAATAAAGTTGGAAGGGACCTTGTAGGTCATCTAGTCCAACCCCCTGCTCAGGCAGGAAACCCTATACCATTTCAATGTCTATAGAGATCCTCCGTCCTCCAGGTCATGGTTGTCCCAACGGTGCTTTTTTATAATAATAATAATAATAATAAACTTGGAACGGACCTTGGAGGTCATCTAGTCCAACACCCTGCTCAGGCAGGAAACCCTATACCATTTGGACTTTCTTTGGTTTTCCTTGAAGATGTTTCGCTTCTCATCCCAGAAAGCTTCTTCAGCTTCTTTCGCTGAAGAAGCTTCTGGGAATGAGAAGCGAAACATCTTCACAGAAAAAAAAACAAGAAAATCCAGTGGCCTCGTGAACAAAAAGCCCCTTTGGGACAAGGCTTTGGAGGAATGGCTGACAGCCCTGCGAGGTAGTCCAAACAGGAAGCACGCCCCGTTGAACTAATTCTACTCTTATGGTAAGGTTATGTTAACAGAACCTTGCAAGTCTGTAAGGACGTTTCTTCCCCCTCCGCCTTTACGGCTTAAGAAACTAGGGAGGTTACTCTACTTACAACCGTTTGTTTAGTGACCATTCCAAGTTACAATGCAAAAAAGGAACTCGTGACCAGTTTTCACACTTACGACCGTAGCAGCATCACATGATCAAAATTCAGACGCTTGGCAACTGGCATGTACTTACGACGGTTGCAGTGTCCAGAGGTCACTTTTGTGACCTTCTGACCAGCAAAGTCAAGGGCGGAAGCCAGATTCCCTTAACAACAGTGTTACTAATTTAATAACTGCGGGGATTCACTTAATTTAGAACTGTGGCAGGGAAGGTCGTAAAATGGGGCAAAACTCATTCGACAACTGTCTCGCTTAGCGGTGGAAATTTGGGGCTCAGTTGCGGCCATATATCGAGGACGGCCTGTATCGATTGTTGCCTCGGCTGTGGTTCTCCTCCATTTCACAGTCATTCCCCTAGACCAGGGGTAGGCCACCTTGGCTCTTTTATAACTCGTGGACTTCAACTCCCAGAATTCCTGAGCCAGCATGGCTAAGCATGGAAACCTCTCCCTTTCCCCTCAGCATGGCTGGCTCAGGAATTCTGGGAGTTGAAGTCCACGAGTCATAAAAGAGCCAAGGTTGCCTACCCCTGCCCTATAGAATTGCTCAAATACACAAAGTCCTTCGTATTCATGAATCAGGTTCCAAGTTCCAATGGCGTTTTCCCTCCCCTCCCCTGATCACATGACTGCGTTTGGCGCTTGGCAACCAGCCCACATTTAGGCTTGTTGGCACTGTCCCATAGTCGTGCGACTGCAAATTATGACATTTTTGCCCCAAACCAGCATTTACCCCAAGTTTCTGACAGATCTTGCCTTATGTAAGGACCACTTCGGCTAAACACCCAAGAAAGTAGACCTCTTGAAACAGGCCTTGTCTCAAAAGGATTCTTTTATTAGGGGTCAGTGACAGTAGGGAAGTCAAGGCAAGATCTGGGGGAAAGCCCCCCGAAACGGTATAGTTAAGCCAGCAATATTCCTCCTCCACCAAAGTCATAATGTCCATTTGAAATCCAGCCGATCCACAGGTGGCTGTGCCAGTTACCCGCTCTTCAGACCAGTTGGGTTTGTAAGTTGATGACTACCTGTATTGGTGGAGAAATAAGAAGCTCGGAAATGGCTTTATATTGGCTGCATCCTCACAACACACTGAACTAGCATAAGACAAAAAAACCTAACAAGTAACACCTTCCTTCTCCAAATGGCTGCTGCAGGGTAAGGCTTTCTTTTTTCTCTTGTCGATGATCTGCTGATTTTACTGCTAAAGCTGGTTCTTTGGAAGTGTCATTCCCTGGTTTTGAATGGGGGGGGCACTTAGGAGTGACCCAAGATGACTTTTGGACGATCGTGAACCCAGTGGGGAAGGGGGGGGAGGGTTCTTGAAGATTCCAATTCCCTCTGGAACCGATCGAAAAGTCACAGTCCATCTTCCTATCAAGCAGTTTTGTTTTCTAAGCAAGCCTGAGTATTAACGTTTCCTTTTTGAACGATGGAAATGATTCTCTTAACAACTGTGGCAAGAAAGGTCGTAAAACGGGACACTGCAACTGGTCATAAATATGAACCGGTTGGCAGCTGTCTGAATTTTGATCACGTGACCACGGGGATGCTGCGAGGGACGTAAGTGTGAAAAACGGTCGTACGTCACAGTTTTTCAGTGCCGTTGTAACTTTGAGCAGTCACTAAATGAACTATTGTAAGTTGAGGACTATTTTCCCTCGAAGGGTTCGTTCTTCTTTTTTTAAAAAAAGCATCCTTCCCTCCCCCCCCCCCCCCATCACAGCTTTTGCAGAACTTCAGACAGATATCCATGAATTGACAAGTGATCTGGATGGGGCAGGAATACCGTTTCTGGATTACCGGACATATACCATGAGAGTCCTTTTCCCTGGGATTGAAGACCATCCGGTACTAAGGGATCTGGAGGTAAGAATTTGGGTTGAAAAAGAAACTGAAAGCCGTGAAAAAACAGCCAACCAACTAACTAACCGACCAACTAGAAAGGTGGGAAGATAAATAGGTTGGTTTGGTTGAACTTTCACATGGACGTAAAGAATATACTTATCCCAGATAACAGAATAACAGAGTTGGAAGGGACCTTGGAGGTCTTCTAGTCCAACCCCCTGCTCTTGCAGGAAACCCTATACCATTTCAGACAAATTGGTTGTCCGGTCTCTTCTTAAAAACCTCCAGTGTTGGAGCACCCACAACTTTTGGAGGTAAGTTCTTCCACTGATTAATTGTTTTCCTTGTCAGGAAGTTTCTCCTTAGTTCTAGGCTGCTTCTCTCCTTGATTAGTTTCCACCCTTTGCTTCTTCTCCTGCCTTCAGGTGCTTTGGAGAAGAGGTTGACAGCATGTTTTCTAGTGGACCCCTGCTTAAATATGAGCTAGCAATGTGCTGCAGCAGCCAAGGAGAGAACCAATCTAGAACTCAGGAGAAATTTTCTGACCATGAAAACCAATTAATCAGTGGAACGACCTGCCTCCAGAAGTTGTGGGTGCTCCATCACTGGAAGTTCTTGAGAGGAGATTGGACAGCCCTTTGCCTGGAATGGTATATACTATAAGGTCTCCTGCTTGAGCAGGGGGCTGGACTAGAAGACCTCCAAGGTCTCTTCCCACTCTGTTTATTCTGGATCCTTTCTGTTTTGGACAGGTTCCTGGCTATCGGCAGGAACGGGTGGAGAAAGGTCTCAAGTTCTTTGCCCAGCTCATCAACAACAAGGCCTTCCTTCTCTCCTTCATCCGCACCCTGGAGTCCCAGCGCAGCTTCTCCATGAGAGACCGTGGCAACGTGGCGTCCCTCATTATGACGGTGCTGCAGAGCAAGCTAGAATATGCCACCGACGTTCTCAAGCAGCTCCTGGCCGACTTGATTGACAAGAACCTGGAGAGCAAAAACCACCCCAAGTTATTACTTCGGAGGTAAGCCTGTCAGGGGGGGTCCCACTACCCAGGGTTGGGTGTCTTTCTCCAGTCACCATGGATGGTACAGGAAAGAGCAGAGTCTCGGGTGAGAAAAGTGGAGGGCGGGAGCAACATCTGAACTGACGGCCCTGAGGTTGAAGCATCAATTCAAATCAAATTCCTCAAAGGTGAGGACTGCCTGCCTTGAACAAGCTATTTCAACCGAAGAGAATCTTTGTCGCTCGGGGTTGAACTAAGGGGCCTGAGCTTGGTGGTTTCCTTGCAGATATTTCATGACCCAACTGTGTAACATCATCAGTGCTAGAAGGGAAGTGGGGTTTGCAAAGAGGAGGAGGAGGAGGAGGAGGAGGAGGAGGAGGAGGACTGTGGCATCCTTGGTGCTCTCTGAGCTTGGTGATTTCCTTGCAGATGTTTCATGGCCCAACTATGTAACATTATCAGTGCTAGAAGGGAGTGGGGTTTGTGGAGAGGAGGAGGAGGAGGAGGAGGAGGAGGACTATGAGGTCCTTGGTGCTCTCTGAGCTTGGTTGCTTTCTTGCAGACGTTTCACGACCCAGCCAGGTAACATCATCAGTGCTAGAAGGGAGGGGGGGTTGTGGAGAGGAGGAGGAGGAGGAGGAGGACTATGAGGTCCTTGGTGCTCTCTGAGCTTGGTTGCTTTCTTGCAGACGTTTCACGACCATATTGGGTAACCTCATCAGTGCTAGAAGGGAGTGGGGTTTGCAAAGAGGAGGAGAATGAAATGGGGAGGAGGAGAAGGAGGAGGAGACGACTGACTATGGGGGTCCTTGGTGCTCTCTGAGCTTGGTTGTTTTCTTGCAGATATTTCATGACCCAACTAGGTAACATCAGTGCTAGAAGGGAGTGGGGTTTGCAGAGAGGAGGAGGAAGAGAAGAGGGGGACACTGACTATGGGGGGGGTCCTTGGTGCTCTCTGAGCTTGGTTGCTTTCTTGAAGACGTTTCACAACCATATTGGGTAACATCATCAGTGCTGGAAGGAAGTGGGGGTTTGCTTTCTGTTTATATACACATTGCTTGACCTTTAAACCAGGGGTCCCCAACCTCACCAGTGGGCTGTGAGGGGTTTACGGGTGGGCCGCAGAAAAGGCCAGCGAGCGTGCGTGCGTGCACATCCTCACTTGCATGAGCAGCGTGCGAGCGTGTGCGTGCATGCTCCATTTGTGTGGGCGGCAGGCCCGCGTGCACGCCCCTCATAGAAACGGAGCTGCGCCTGCGCGCTCTTGCCGGTCGCTTGTGCGAATCATCCCCTTGCTCCTTCCCGCCGGTCCACCAAGCTGGAAACGTTGGGGAACTCTGCTTGAAACAACAGCCTAATCCAGGAAACTGCCGAGAAAATTCCCAGCAACGCGGACAGGCAGGCCGCTAGTAGAATGGAAGGATTTTATATATATATATATATAAATATAAAGGAATTTAAATGACGGTCAGGAATAGAAATCCTTCCATTCTCAACCATTCCGTCAGAACCGAAGAAGCTTCTGGGATGGGAAGCGAAACGTCTTCAAGGAAAAACCAAGCGAGTCCAGTTGCTTTTTGAAAAAGCACCTTTGGGACAACCACGATCTGGATGACTGACAATCTCCGTAGACACTTGATATTGTGCTTTTTTATTTTCTTTCTGTTTCTTGTGGTATTGTTGGGTTTTTGTTTTTATTTTCCTTTGGAGCTTGATGTGTATATTTGGGGGGGAGCTTCTGAGAATAGCTTTTTTCTTGCGGTATGCATGCCAACGGGAGGAATCGATCCGTCGATCGATCGATCAATCAATCGATCACCCAGGGAAGATAACAGGAGGAAAATATTAGCCATTTTTCCCCCCTCTCTCTCGTTCCATTTCATTCCAGGACGGAATCTGTGGCAGAGAAGATGCTGACTAACTGGTTCACCTTTCTCCTTTATAAATTCCTCAAGGTAAGTACGGACGTTGCTCTCTCACCTGTTCAGAGATGGAATTTAAATAGAGGTGGTGGGATTTGTCCTTCTCTCATTGGCATGTCATTTAATGGAAGTATTTTTCAGCTTTAAGAACTCTTAAGGCAACTGGCTGGGGAGTTCTGCGAATTAAAGCCCACATGTCTTCCTAAAGTTGGATCACACTGTTTCATGGTGTTGATTCACCAGGGGCATGATTTTAGATTTTTAAACTTTTATTTCCAGGTTGGCCTGGTGCAGGGGTAGGCAACCTTGGCTCTTTTATGACTCGTGGACTTCAACTCCCAGAATTCCTGAGCCAGCCATGCTGAGGGGAAACGGAGAGGTTTCCAAGCTGAGCCATTTTGGCTCAGGAATTCTGGGAGTTGAAGTCCACGAGTCACAGAAGAGCCAAGGTTGCCTACCCCTGGTCTAGGAGGCTCACCACTTAGAACAGGAGGACTTAGGACAGGGGTAGACAACCTCGGCTCTTTTATGACTCGTGGACTTCAACTCCCAGAATTCCTGAGCCAGCCCGGCTCAGCTTGGAAACGTCTCCCTTTCCCCTCAGCATGGCTGGCTCAGGAATTCTGGGAGTTGAAGTCCACAAGTCATAAAAGAGCCCAGGTTGCCTACCCCTGACCTGGTGCAACTTTGGCAACCTGAAGATGAGTGGACGTCGATTCCCAGGATTCCCCATCTGGGGAATGGGGCGCTTGCGTTGAGGCTCATTCATCTTGAAGTTGCCGAGATTGATCTAGTGCTGGAGGTACCAGGCTAGAAACCAGGAGACAGTGAGTTCTAGTCTAGGCTTTCATAGGCATGAAAACCAACTGGATGACTTTGGGCCGATCACCAGGAGATGGGGAATTCTAGTTCTGCCTTAGTTGTGAAAGCCGGCTGGGTGACTTTGGGCCAATCACCGGGAGACGGAGAATTCTAGTTCCGCCTTAGTCATGAAAGCCGGCTGGGTGACTTTGGGCAATCACCAGGAGACAATGAGTTCTAGTCCCACCATAGGCTTGAAATCTGGTGCGGTGACTTTGGGCCAATCAACAGAAGATGATGAGGTCTAGTCCCACCTTAGGCATGAAAGCCGGCTGGGTGACTTTGGGCCAATCACCAGGAGACGGAGAATTCTAGTTCCGCCTTAGGCATGAAAGCCGGCTGGGTGACTTTGGGCCAATCACCAGGAGACTGTGAGTTCTAGTCCCACCATAGGCTTGAAAGCCGGGTGGGTGACTTTGGGCCAATCACCAGGAGACATGAATTCTAGCCCCGCCTTAGGCGTGAAAGCTGGCTGGGTGACTTTGGGCCAATCAATCTCTCCCAGCCCAACCCACTTCACAGGGTTGTTGTGGGGAAAATAAGAGGAGGAAGAGGGACTATTTGGTATGTTCGCTACCTTGAATTATTTGTAAAAATAAGGAAGGTGGGATAAAAATAAATAAATACTTACATAGATAAATAAATGAATTTCTGGCATCAAAATTAACTAAGTTTGCTTTTTAAAAACTTCTCTTTCCTCTGTGTTTAACACAGCAGGATCCCGCGGTGAAGTCAGAAAAAATCACGGAGTCCTCTTTTTGTGACCCATATAAGAATGGGGTGAGGCTGAATTCTCCATATTATCTTTTCTGTCTCCGCTGATTGCTTCTGATTTGCTGTAAAATCTAGATTTGCATCAAAATCTAGTGCAGGATGTTTGGCCTGGGTGCCCCAAAAAACTGAATTTAAACATCTTAAGAAGAGATCGGACAGCCATTCGTCCGGAACGGCATAAGATCTCCTTCTTGAGCAGGGGGTTGGACTAGAAGACCTCCAAGGTCCCTTCCAACTCTTGTCATTCTGTATCTGTTGACTTTACTCTGGGCGTTTAAAATAGTTTGAAAAATACTTCAAGCCTGTTCAAAGAGCCAGCGCCCCCCCCCCCAAAGGCTAATAAAAGGCCTTAACACTTAAGAGAATAATGTTAAGGCTTAATAAATCAAGGTTAGGCAGAGATTCATCTGCTAATGAATTACATCGCAATTTGTATGCTGCTAAAGACTCAGCATGGGCTTCTTGAGGTTTTTCAAGTGCCAGGAAATTGACATTTTTTTTCCCCACATTTATTTTTCATCACCTTCAATTTTCATGGTGATTTGTTGCCGGCGTGTCAAAAATATATTCAGAGCATCCCATCAAAATTTAAAACACAGGTAAAGATGATCGTACGTCTTCCGTGCAATTAGGCAGATCCACATAAATAGGCTGGCGATGAATCCTAATTTTATAGCCTTGTAAGTTCAGGTCCCAAAATGTTTATGAGATTCTTGCTCTGAGACCTTTTTTTTTTTAGAGGGGGAGAATTTTGGACTGGATTGATGACGGATTGACCACTGATTGTACAAAAATATCATTCACCGTTGGGAACATTGATCCCACTTATACCCACCTGTTGGATTTACAACTGTGTCGGAGCTCTAGCAGTCTTTCTCAAGCTTACCCAATTTGAGATGAGTGGACTTCAACTCCCAGGATTCCCCAGCCATCATACTGGCTGCAGAACTCTGGGAGTTGGTCCACCCGTCTCAAAAGTTGATGTTGAGACCTTGGAAAAAGTTCAGAGAAGAGCAACTAAGATGATCCAAGGCCTGGAGACTAAAACATACGAAGAACGACTGAGGGACTTGGGTTTGGCTAGTCTAAAGAAAAGAAGAAATAGGGGAGACTTGATAGCAGCGTTCCAGTATTTGAGGGGCTGCCAAAAAGAAGAGGGGGGCAGGTTGTTCACCAGAGCACCAGAGGGCAGGACAAGAAACAATGGTTGGAAACTGGTCAAAGAGAGAAGCGACCCGGAATTAAGGAGAAACTTCCTGAGAGTGAGAACAATTAACCAGTGGAACAGCTTGCCACCAGAAATCGTGGGTGCTCCATCATTGGAGATTTTAAAGAAGAGACTGGACAAGCCATCTGTCTGAAATGGTATAGGTTCTCCTGCTCGAGCAGGGGGCTGGACTAGAAGACCTCCAAGGTCCCTTCCAGCTTCTATTCTGTTCTGTTCTTTTCTGTTCTATTTCTTCATCCTTCTTATTCTATTCTGTTCTGTTCTGTTCTGTTCTGTTCTATTCTATTCTATTCCATTCCATTCCTATTCCTATTCCTATTCCTATTCCTATTCCTATTCCTATTCCTTATTATTCTATTCTATTCTATTCTATTCTATTCTATTCTATTCTATTCTATTCTATTCTATTCTATTCTATTCTATTCTATTCTATTCTATTCTATTCTATTCCTATTCCTTATTATTCTATTCTATTCTATTCTATTCTATTCTATTCTATTCTATTCTATTCTATTCTATTCTATTCTATTCTATTCCATTCCTATTCCTATTCCTATTCCTATTCCTATTCCTATTCCTATTCCATTCCATTCCATTCGCTAAGGCTGAGAAAAACTGGCTTGTGCTAGGGCCAAACGATGGTGGTTTATCTCTAGCTCTTCCAACTCAGTGGCCTCCTTCTCTGTCCGCTTTAAGCTTTCCCTAACAGACGGCGCATACATGCTTCCACTCGCCCAGGATGCCTTCAAGCCTGACAATACAGGTAAGTCCTCGACGTAGGACCACAACGGAGCCCAAAATTTCCATCGCTAAGCGAGACAGATGTTGCGTGGGTTTTGCCCCATTTTACGACCTTTCTTGCCACAGCTGTTAAGTGAATCCCTGCAGTTGTTGTAGTTAGCCACGCGGTTGTTAAGTGAACCTGTTGTCCTTATTGACTTTGCTTGTCGGAAGGTCACAAAAAGGGGATCACGTGACTCCCCCCCTGGGGACACGGCGGCCGTCATAAATAAGAGCGAGTTTCAAAATGTCTGAATTTTGATCACGTGACCCATGGGGAGGCTGCAACGGTCGTAAGTGTGAGAAACGGTCATAAGTCGCTTTTTTTCAGTGCCGTTGTAACTTCGAACGGTCACTAGAAGAATGGTTGTAAGCCGAGGACTACCTGTAAGCAGATAGGACCATGTATGTGGTGTCCTAAGGATCTAAATACAGGCAGTCCATTTAGCGACCGCTCAAAGTTACGACGGCACTGAAAAAAAGTGACTTATGACCGTTTTTCACACTTACGACTGTTGCAGCCTCCCCACGTGATCAAAACTCAGACGCTTGGCCACCGACTCAGATTTACGACAGTTGCAGCTGATCCCCTTTCGCGACCATTTGACAAGCAAAGTTAAGCCAGATTCACTTAACAGCTGTCTTGCTCACGTAAGAACGGCAGAGATTCACTTAACAACTGTGGCAAGAAAGGCGGTAAAATGGGGGGGTAAAGCTCACTTAACAACGGTCTCGCTTAGCCACGGAAACCTTGGGCCCGATTGCGGTCATAAGTCGAGGACTCCCTGAGACCCTTTTCCTGCCTCCCATGCCCTTTTTTGCAGCCAAGTTGCAAGGACCTTGGATAGTCAGTCCCTTGTTCCCACTATCAGATTCCCCTTTCCGGCCGAAAGTGGGGGACGGCGCGGGAAAAGCCCTGCTCTCATAATAGGCTATTTTCACCTTCTTGTCTTCCTGCCTCTCTTCCCAAAATGCAGGCCGATAAGCCACAAGGAAGCCATATGTTGGCTGAAGATAAGCTAATTAAGTGGCAGGCAGGTGCTGCAGGGAAAGACACACACACACACACACACACCTCCTTTTCGCTTCTGACCTGTGGCTCTGGGGATTTTCAGAGGACAAAATTGAATGGGTGATGGGTTTGGGAGAGGCAGGACTGCCGTGCCGAGGGATGCAGACTCGATGGGACGATAATAGAGAAATTGGGAGGAAATCCGTGAATTCAGCCTGCAGCCTTTGTGTTCAGCAGGACTCGGCGTTTCTGATAGAAACCCGGTCAGTTTCCAGCAGATCTTCCTCTTAAAAGTGAATCCCTTGCTCTTAAGGAAATCCTTGCGGTTTAGAATTGCTCGTTCAATCCAGGGGAGACAGTTGAAGAGAAAGACAGAATAGACAGACATTAAAAAAAAAGGGGGTTACTCAATGGACTTAGAGCAAGGGTTCATTTTGAATTGGGTATACAGGTAGTCCTTGATTTACGACCACAATTGAACCCAACGGTCATAAGCCAATTGTTGAGTTAGTTTTGCCCATTTTTCCACCTTTCCAAGCACTCAATTCATTTAGAATGGAATGGAATGGAATGGAATGGAATAGAATAGAATAGAATAGAATAGAATAGAATAGAATAGAATAGAATAGAATAGAATAGAATAGAATAGAATAGAAGCTGAAAGGGACCTTGGAGGTCTTCTAGTCCAGCCCCCTGCTCAAGCAGAAGAATCTATACCATTTCAGACAAGTGACTGTCTAGTCTCTTCTTAAAAACCTCCAGTGTCCAGTGATGGAGCACCCACAACTTCTGGTGGCAAGCTGTTCCACTGGTTAATTGTCCTCACTGTTAGGAAGTTTCTCCTCAATTCCGGGTTGCTTCTTTCCTTGATCAGTTTCCAACCATTGTTTCTTGTCCTGCCCTCTGGTGCTTTGGAAAATAACCTGACCCCCTCTTCTTGGTGGCAGCCCCTCAGATACTGGAACACTGCTATCATGTCTCCCCTATTTCTTCTTTTCTTTAGACTAGCCAAACGCAAGTCCCGCAGCCGTTCTTCGTACATTTTAGCCTCCAGTCCCCTAATCATCTTAGTTGCTCTTCTCTGAATTTTTTCCAAACTCTCAAGATCTTTTTTGTGATAAAGTGACCAAAATTGGCTGCAGTATTCCAGGTGTGGTCTCACTAGGGTTTTGTAAAGCGGTGCTAATACTTTGCGTGATCTTGATTCTATGCCTCTGTTTATACAGCCCAGGATTTCATTAGCTTTTTTGGCTGCTGCTGCACACTGCTGGCTCATAGTCAAGTGATCGTCCACTAGGACTCCAAGGTCCCTCTCACAATTACTGTTTTTAAGCCAGGTCTCACCTAATCTGTATTTGTGCCTTTGGTTTTTCCCGCCTAAATGTAAAACTTTGCTTTTCTCCACAATGAAACTCAGTTTGTTGTACAGGGCCCATTGTTCAAGTTTGTCAAGATCTTTTTGGATCCTGAGTTTGTCTTCTGGGGTGTTGGCTACTCCTACCTAGTGTCATCTGCAAAGTTGATGAGTTCCCCTTCAATTCCCTCATCTAAGTCATTTATGAAGAAATTGAAGAGAATATTTGTCGCTCAGGCTTGAACTTTGAGGTCCTTGATGCTCTCTGAGCTTGGTTGTTTTCTTGCAGACGTTTCATGACCCAACTTGCTAACATCGTCAGTGCTAGGGAGTGTGGGGTTTGTTCCCTGTTTATTATATGCAGTAGTTTGCCCTGGCACTGTTGGCAGGGTGTATTTTTATCTGCTTGATTGTCTGTCTGGTGTTAATCAGAGTGTTAGCTGCTGGAGAAAATATATGGGGTCCTTGGTGCACTCTGCACTTGGTTGTTTGCTTGCAGACGTTTCATGACCCAACTAGGCAACATCATCAGTACTGGAAGGGAGAGGAGTTTGCAAAGAGGAGGAGGAGGAGGAGGAGGAGGAGGAGGAGGACCACTGTGGGGTCCTTGGTGCTTGGTTGTTTTCTTAAAGATGTTTCATGACCCAACTAGGCAACATCATCAGTGCTAGAAGGGAGAGGAGTTTGCGGACAGAAGTAGGAGGAAGGAGGAGGGAGGAGGATGAGGAGGAGGAGGAGGAGGAGGAGGAGGAACAAAAAAACTGTGGGGTCCTTGGTGCTCTCTGAGCTTGGCAGTTTTCTTGCAGACCTTTCATGACCCAACTAGGTAACACCATCAGTGCTACTGAGTGTTTTCCCTGTTTATATACATTAGCTGGCCCTGCCAGTGTTGGTTGAGGGTGTGATTTCCTTCTTTAATTAGGGCATTGCTTTCTGTTTGATGGAGAATCAAGCAGAAAACAATTGATGGAGAATCAAGCAGAAAACAATTGAGAATCAAGCTTGATTGAGAGCCGAGCAGAAAATGATTAACAATCAAGCTAGACTGAGAATCAAGCAATCAACGATTTGAGAATCAAGCTTGATTGGGAAGACGGTGGGAGTCAGCACTTTCTGTGTTGTAATCTCCTACTATGGGGAATTTACTCCTGGTTGTTTTGCCTGTTAAATTCAAAGGATCTCAATAGGCTGGAGAAATTGATTGACTGAAAGGAAGGAAGGAAATTGCACAGAGTCCTTTGCTTAGGAACAGAGCCATCTACATATTAGAGGCTGGCTGCAGTGTAAACTCTACTCCTTTAGTAGGTGTTTGCAAGGCCTTGTTGCATGTCCCAAAGCAGCAACTTTGCTGACATGGCAAAGGCTATCTTGATTTAGTGCAATAAATCCAAATAACGGATCTATCGTACAGGAAAATACAGGATATATCGTACAGGAAAATACAGGATATATCGTACAGGAAAATGATCCAACTAGGTAACATTATCAGTGCTAGAAAGAGTTGGGTTTGTGGAGAGGAGGAAGAGGAGGAGGAGGAGGTGGCCTGTGAGGTCCTTGGTGCTCTCTGAGCTTGACTGCTTTCTTGCAGACATTTCATGACCCAAGTAGGTAACATCATCAGTACTAAAAGAGTTGGGTTTCTGGAGAGGAGGAGGAGGAGGAACAGGAGGCCTGTGGGGTCCTTGGTGCTCTCTGAACTTGGTTGCTTTCTTGCAGACGTTTCATGACCCAACTAGGTAACTTCATCAGTGCTAGAAGGGAGTGGGTTTTGCTCTCTGTTTATATACAAATGACTTGCCCTGTTAGTTTTGGTGGGTTTTTTTTGGGGGGGGGGGTTCCTTGATTAGGCTGTTGTTTGCTGCTTGATTGTTGATCTGGTGTTAATCTTTGGGTTTAATCCCTGCTTATTTGGGATTTGATTGCTGGCAAGGAGGTGTCTCAGAAAGAAAGAGACCATTAAAAAAGCTAAAAAAGGAAACAAAAGGACCAAAAACACGGCTCAACAGAAACGAGAACCCAGATAAGCAGGGATTAACACCAGACAAACAAACAGCAAACAATACCCCAATCAAGGAACTACCAAATCAGACAAATAATCGAACAGTAAACGAGTAGCTAACCAAGGAACCACCAAGATCACTCTCAACGTTACTGACAGGGCAATGCACTCGTGTATATAAACAGAGAGCAAACCCCGCTCCCTTCTAGCATTGATGATGTTACCTAGTGGGGTCATGAAACGTCTGCAAAATAACAAGCAAGCTCGGAGAGCGTCAAGGACCCCACAATGTTTATCAGCAGCTTTCTCCCCAGTCTTGCCCTCATCACCTTTTCTTTCCTCGCTGCAGGAGTGTGCTGGCGAGCCTCTCTTTTCCCTCTTCTGCGCCATCAAGCAGCAAATGGAGAAGGGGCCCATAGATGCCATCACGGGAGAAGCCCGCTATTCCTTAAGCGAAGACAAGCTCATCCGGCAGCAGATCGACTATAAGACCTTGGTGAGTGGTGGGTGCCTCCAGGAGGAGACTATTGGGGCCGGGGAGGGGGAGACACGGTGCTCCCTTTGGGACCCAAAAGAAAAAGGATAAAGTTAAAAAATAATAATAATAATTTGGGGTTGCAAGGAAATAAGAAGGTGGTGCAACACACTTGCAGATACTTGGAGATATCGACCTACATCGGGGTAGGCAACCTTGGCTCTTTTATGACTCGTGGACTTCAACTCCCAGAATTCCTGAGCCAGCCATGCTGAGGGGAAAGGGAGAGGTTTCCAAGCTGAGCCAGGCTGGCTCAGGAATTCTGGGAGTTGAAGTCCACGAGTCATAAAAGAGCCAAGGTTGCCTAGCCCTGATCTAGACCAATTTTTCTGAACCTTGATGACTTTAAAAATGACTGAGGGATGCTGGCTGAGGAATTCTGGGAGTTGAAGTCCATCTTTCTTTAAGCCGTCCAAGATGAGAAACCCTGGCCTAGGGAATGCTGGGAGTTGAAGTCCACAAGTCATAAAAGGGCCATAGTTCCCCCATGCTGGCTCAGGAATTCTGGGAGTTGAAGTCCACGAGTCATAAAAGAGCCAAGGTTGCCTACCCCTGGCCTAGTCCATTGTTTCTCCACCTCAACAACTTTAAGACGTGTGGACTCCAACTCCCAGAATTCCTGAGCCAGCCACGCTGAGGGGAAAGGGAGAGGTTTCCAAGCTGAGCCATGCTGGCTCAGGAATTCTGGGACTTGAAGTCCACGAGTCATCAAAGAGCCAAGGTTCCCCACCCCTGACCTAGATGGTGTCAAGCAGACGGCCCTCGTCCCTGAATTGCATCCAGCTAGATTTGGCAATTTTAAGATTTGGTAGACTGGCGGGAGGGGAGGGGGAGTGGTTCTGTGTGAGAGGCAGGCGCATAATGAGAAAGGAAGGAAAGAAAGGAAAGGAAAGGAAAAAGGGTGGAAAAAAGAAAGGAAAGGAAGAAGGGAGGAGAAAGGAAAGGAAAGGAAGAAGGGAGGAACAAAGAGGGAAGGGAAGGAAAGGGGAAAATGGAGGAAAAAAGAGGAAAGGAAAGGAAGAAGGGAGGAACAAAGAAAGGGAAGGGAAAGGAAAGGAAGAAGGGAGGAGAAAGGAAAGGAAAGGAAGAGGGGAGGAACAAAGAGGGAAGGGAAGGGGAAATGGAGGAAAAAAGAAAGGAAAGGAAAGGAAGGGAGGAACAAAGAAAGGGAAGGGAAGGGAAGGGAAAAGAAAGGAAAGGAAAAAAGAAAGGAAAGGGAAAAGGGAAAAAGAAAGAAAGAAGGAAGGAAAGGAAGGGAAGGAAAGGAAAGGAAAGGGAAGGAAAAGAGAACAGAAAGAAAGAAGGGAGGAAAAAGAAAGGAAAAGAAAGGAAAGGAAAAAGGGGGGAAAGGGAAAGGAAAGGAAGGGGGGAAAAGGAAAGGAAAGGAAAACGGTCTCTGGGTCGCTGATTACATTTCTTCTCGGCTAGAAGCTTCTTTGCTCCTCCGGCTGGCGCCTTTGATGTTAATCTGCTTTGCCTCTTAACATCTCAAGAGCAGGCAAAGCCATCCTGATAGGAATCTTAGCAGATATATTGAGATCTATTTCACTGGGGAGATTAAAGGCAGAAGAAAAGAGATGAAGAAAGCATTTTTCTTAGCCACAGTCTTGGTGGGCTGCGGAGGGAGGGAGGGAGGGAAGGAGGGAGACTCCGAGCTGGATTTGCCTTCCCTTGAACAGTAATTCCAATAATAAGGTTTTAAAAATTACATGCCACTTTTTTTTTTTTTTTAAAGGGAGATTCCATAGCTTTCTGATGTGTCTCGTGCTGCGTTCTCCCAGAGCTTTTTTTTTTAAAAAAATTCCTGGCATGATAGAACAAGCGAAACAACCAGGGGGTGGTCAAAAAAGTCAAGATGGCGCCTACCATCATGGGAATCAAAGCCCCGCCCCATTTTCACTGCTGCCACGACGATGCAGGTTAAAAAGGGGGCGGAGCATCCCTCACACGGTGACGATCACACGTCCTTGACTTTGCAGGGGGTCCGCCATTTGCCAGCGGTCGCTTAGCGACCGTTGCGGTCACATGACTCCATTTCGAGCGCTTGGCAAATGGCCTCTGTTGACATCTCTTTGCAACAGCCTCCAGTCACGTGACCAGGATTTACAATATTTTGTTTTGCCCAAAACCAGCAATTTCTTCCAGTTTGGGGCAAAAAAAAAATAAAAAAAATGCCCCATTTAATAAAGTTGGAAGTAACCTTGGAGGTCATCTAGTCCAACCCCCTGCTCAGGCAGGAAACCCTATACCATTTCAGACAAATGGCTGTCCAGTCTCTTCTTAAAAACTTCCAGTGTTGGAGCATTCACCGCTTCTGGAGGCAGGTTGTTCCACTGGTTAATTGTTCTCACTGTCAGGAAGTTTCTCCTTAGTTCCAGGTTGCTTCTCTCCTTGGTCAGTTTCCATCCGTTGCTTCTTGTCCTGCCTTCAGGTGCTTTGGAGAATAGCTTGACTGCCTCTTCTTTGGGGCAGCCCCTGAGATACTGGAAGACTGCTATCATGTCCCCCCTCGTCCTTCTCTTCATTAGAGTAGACATACCCAATTCCAGCAACTGTTCTTGATATGTTTTAGCCTCCACTTAAAAGCCATCCATCCACACACACCAATCAACATCTTAAAAAGCCACATACAACAGGCCCTATAAAGAGAGAGAGAGAGAGAGAGAGAGAGAGAGAGAGAGAGAGAGAGAGAGAACAGCACTCTGCTAGAGAGAAGTTCTCTGCAGGTGGGCTCTAGGATGTGTCCGAAAGCTCAGAAGACAAAATCTCTGGTCCCCAGATACAGGTATTCCTCGACTTACGACTTCAACTACGCCCAACGTTTCCATTGATGATCGCTGCTCATGTCACAAAAGGGTAACGAGGTGGTGTACAATACTTGGTTTTGAATTCCCGGATTCTTTCCAACCTATTTCTGAGGAAATTATTAATGTTAGACACCTCTTCTCCGCCTCCTCTTCTTCTCTTCCCTCTTCCCTTTCTCCTCTCAAAGATTTGGGAGATTTGAGCTCAGAAATCTCCGGGTAATGGAATTTTCCGAGCCTGGGAACAAGAATGGAACATTTGCAAAAACATTTGCAGAACACCCAACCAAGGAACATTCCTTTCATATAACTGCTCATAAAGCTTTCCTTTAAATCAAAAGAGAGTACTAAAGGGGATCAAAGGCACTGGGGAGGATCTGTCGTAACACACACTGATCAAATAGGGGCTACAGAACACACGTTTCAAGATTCCATAACATAATCCTCTTTTCTTTGCAGTAAAGTTGGCAGAATCTAGATTGCTTTGTTATTGTGAACGGCATTTGATATACTCAGTGGCGGGGAGAAAGCATTGCCTTAGCGTATGGTAGCAATAAATCCTAAGTTTGATATCACTTTTTCTGACCGGCACATTTTATCAAGAAGGCATAAGCTCTCATGAACCGCAGTCGCCTTCAGCAAATGTGTAGACTAGCTTGCGTGAGGATCATGGCAAACTAGATGGCCTTGAACGCGGGTGTCAAACTCACCACGTCACACGACGTATCGTGACGTTTTTCGCATTGCCGGAGCTGGGGTGGGTGCAGCCTCCGCATGATGCAACTGGCCCACGGGCCGGCAGTTTGACATCCCTGGCCTTGAAGGACCAGGATGGACAGAATTTGAAAAATCAGAGGGTGAATTCTAGCGGTTAAAATCTCTCTGGAAAACAGAGAGATCATGAGATCGCCCGCATGTACTCCGGACAGCTACTTCCTGCGAGTAAACAGCAAAAATGGAAGGTTTTGTGCAATCAGAGAGCTGGCAGAGGAACCACTTGTGTGTGAAATTGTTGTGGCCTAAAATGCGGCTGCAGCTGTGGTAGGTGGTGCTGTTTGTGAGGAAGGGCAGTACAGGTAGTCCTTGACCCAAAGATACTTTTCCAAGAGGCAACTGGACTTTCTTGTTTTTCCTTTGAAGACGTTTCGCTTCTCCTCCCAGAAGCTTCTTCAGCTCTGACTGGATGGTGGGGAATGGAAAGATTTATACTCCTTGCAGACAGCTGGTCCTTTGCCTTCTTTTAGAGAGTCGTTGAGGCCACTTGGAGGTTTGTCTGTGTCCTCAGGGTCACCTGAGTGGTGCAAATGGGTGTGGAGCCTTCTCACAAAAAAACAAAACAAAAACAAAACAAGGAAGTTCAGTTGCCTCTTGAAAAAGCACCTTTGGGACAACCATGACCTGGATGACTAAGAATCTCCATAGACAGTCACATAACATGTTAAATCTAAACTAATGAAACACAACGGGTGGTGTTCAGATAACATGTTGAGACATGCACCATACAATGGCTTTGTCCAGACATGGTTGGTTTGCCTACGATGGATTGAACCGATATATTTCCGTCAGCCCTTTGACCTAATCTAGAATTTTGTTCAAACCCCACCCAAATATATTACATGTGAAGTTCTAGACCTCAGTCTTATGTTTGCTTTCTTTCAATCAACCTCCTCCAGGTCCTTAGTTGCGTGAACCCCGATAATGTGAACAGCCCCGAGATTCCAGTGAAGATCCTGAACTGTGACACCATCACTCAAGTGAAGGAGAAGTTCCTGGATGCCATCTTCAAGAACGTGCCCTGTTCTCATCGGCCCAAAGCTGCAGATATGGATCTTGGTACGTTGAGTATCTTCTTAGATCAATAAGAGATGGCCAACCATGGAACCCGTCCATCCATCCATATCACCACGTTGGGTTAGGTTGATGCAGTCAGGATTTCCCATGGGCAAAAAATGCTCCTTCTTGGGCATTTGGGGGGAATGACATATCAGAAACTAAAACCTAACCTTAGTTAGGAAAGATGGCTGGGTTGAGGGCAATATCAGAGAGAATATTGGGAAGATTGTATAGATGGATGGAGCCTTTGCAAATCCACATCATGGGAGAACCTTCTGAAGGAGATAACTGGATCCTTCTGAATGAAATAACCGGATTCTTCTGAAGGAGATAACTGGATCCTTCTGAAGGAGATAACTGGAACCTTCTGAAGGAGATAACTGGAACCTTATGAAGGAAATAACTGGAGCTTTCTGACGGAGATAACTGGAACCTTATGAAGGAAATAACTGGAGCTTTCTGACGGAGATAACTGGAGCCTTGTGAAGGAGATAACTGGAGCCTTCTGAAGGAAATAACTGGAGCCTTCTGAAGGAAATAACTGGAGCCTTCTGAAGGAAATAACTGGAGCCTTCTGAAGGAAACAATGGAACCTTCTGAAGAAGATAACTGGAGCCTTCTGAAGGAGATAACTGGAGCCTTCTGAAGGAAATAACTGGAGCCTTCTGAAGGAAACAATGGAACCTTCTGAAGGAGATAACTTGAGCCTTCTGAAGGAGATAACTGGAGCCTTCTGAAGGAAATAACTGGAACCTTCTGAAGGAAATAACTGGAGCCTTCTGAAGGAAACAATGGAACCTTCTGAAGGAAATAACTGGAGCCTTCTGAAGGAAATAACTGGAACCTTCTGAAGGAAACAATGGAACCTTCTGAAGGAAACAATGGATTCTTCTGAAGGAGATAACTGGAGCCTTCTGAAGGAAACTGAGCCTTCTGAGGGAATAACTGGAGCCTTCTGAAGGAAACAATGGAACCTTCTGAAGGAGATAACTGAGCCTTCTGAAGGAGATAACTGAGCCTTCTGAAGGAAATAACTGAACTGGATTCTGAACTTCTGAAGGAAATAACTGGAACCTTCTGAAGGAAATAACTGGAACCTTCTGAAGGAAACAATGGAACCTTCTGAAGGAAATAACTGGAGCCTTCTGAAGGAAATAACTGGAACCTTCTGAAGGAAACAATGGAACCTTCTGAAGGAAACAATGGATTCTTCTGAAGGAGATAACTGGAGCCTTCTGAAGGAAATAACTGGAGCCTTCTGAAGGAAACAATGGAACCTTCTGAAGGAGATAACTGGAGCCTTCTGAAGGAGATAACTGGAGCCTTCTGAAGGAAATAATTAGAGTCTTCTGAAGGAGATAACTGGAACCTTATGAAGGAGATAGCTGGAACCTTCTGAAGGAGATAACTGGAGCCTTCTGAAGGAGATTCTGAACTACTATCAAGTTTTTTTTTTAGGGTTCCTTCATTCTTAATTCAAGGAGTCAGACGAGAACCGATGTGAGCATTGCCCATCAACTGGCCAAAAAGGCAGAGATCCTAGAGAACAAGGTTACAGTGGATCCAGCTGAACATGTTGTGTGACTATAACTATTAGCACTTTAAGTGACCTTGTGAAGGTTACCAATAGAAGAGAATTTTTATAGCTCAGGGTTGAACTGAGCGGGGTCTGTGGTGCTCTCTGGGCTGAGTGGTTTTCTTGCCAAAGTTTCGTTACCAAACTAGGTAATATCATCAGCGCTAGAAGGATGTGCAGTTTAGGGAGTGGAGCAGGGGGAGACGGAGGAAGAGGAGGAGGAGAGGAGGAAAGATCGAGAAGGAAAAGGAGTGAAGGGGAAGAAGGAAGAGAAAAGGAGAAAGAGAAAAACGATGGGGTCCTGGGTGCTCTCTGAGCTTGGTGGTTTTCTTCCAGACGTTTCGTGACCCAACTAGGTAACATCATCATTGCTAGAAGGGAGGGGGGTTTGTGGAGAGGAGGAGGCAGAGGAGGAGAAGGAGAAGGGAAGGAGGACAATTACAACTGTGGGGTCCTTAGTGCTCTCTGAGCTTGGTGGTTTTCTTCCAGACGTTTCGTGACCCAACTAGGTAACTTCATCAGGGCAGATGATGTTACCTAGTTTGGTAATCAAATGAAAAGTTGCAAAAGGCGGTCACATGATCCCGGGACACCGCAACCGTCATCAATACGAGCCGGTTGCCAAGCCCCTGAATTTTGATCATGT
>JALGBA010000939.1:50000-58075 GCA_023970755.1 Azemiops feae
CAGGGGGTTGGACTAGAAGACCTCCAAGGTCCCTTCCAACTCTTATTCGGATTGATTGATTATTCCAGCTGTAATGATGGTTCCACAGAGGAAGACCTGGTAGGAGATTGGACCGGTTATATTATGGCCATTGCAACCTCCATTTCGCTGGGAAAGGCACGGTTACGACACAAACACACCCACACCAACAACTCAAAAATAAGAAACTCTTTATCTTCACCTCCCCACCTCCAGTTCCGGGCTAGGAATTATTCTGTTCCCTGCAGGTGCCTTGTCACGGTTCTCCCCCAAACGTTTTCCATTGGCTCGTGGGCCTGACGTGCGTTTCTCTTTCCTGACAGAATGGCGGCAGGCCAGCGGGACCAGAACGATCCTTCAGGATGAAGATCTCACCACCAAGATTGAAAATGACTGGAAGAGGTTGAACACTCTCGCCCATTATCAGGTGTGTAAATTGGCTTCGGTTTGATTAGACTCGGTGGTCGTCTGTGGTCTGTCCTGTAAGGTTGGAGACCGCAAACATTGCTCAGATCTAGATTGATTTAGCTGGCACTCTCCCAAAGGTGCTTTTTCAGGAGGCAACTGGACCTTTCTGGTTTTGCCTTCGAAGACATTTTGCTTCTCGTCCAAGAAGCTTCTTCAGCTCTGTGTCAACGCTGCTAACATCGGATGTTTTCGCATTGACAACAGGTGGAAATGTAGCCATCTTTTACCTTTTGCTTGTAGAGATAGATGATGCTGGAAAGAGGGGGGATGTGAACGAGAGTCCAGCTAGACGTAACAACACCAAACCTAGCGTGAGAAACAAGGTTATTGTAAGCAGAGCTGATAAGGAATTGGCGGGTTGGAGACCTGGAGAGGAGGCCTGCGTTTCAAGCTAATTGGGGAATGTGATTTATGACTGTGAATTGAATTGTGCTTTGATACTATGTGCTCAGGGGAGGGGAATCCAGTTTTTGGCTTCGATTATGCAGTGCCGATATTATGCTACTCGAATAAAAGATTCTTTAAGGTAAACAATGCCTCGAAATTCTTTTGAAGAGTTTCATCTGTCGGAATCATGACATGGATGGGGGGGGGGAATGGAAGGATTTATACTCCTTGAAGAGAGTTGGTCATTTGCATTCTTTGAGCGAGTCATTGAGGCCACCTGGAGGTTTACCTGTGTCCTCAGGGTCACCTGAGTGGTGCAAATGGGTGTGGAGCCTTCTTGGAACTGCTGAAAGGTCTGTGTTAGGTAGATGATGTCGGATCCAGACAGATAAACCTCCAAGTGGCCTCAACGGCTCTCTGAAAAGAATGCAAATGACCAGCTGTCTGCAAGGAGTATAAATCCTTCCATTCCCCACCCTTCAGTCAGAACCTGAAGAAGCTTCTGGGATGAGAAGCAAAACGTCTTCAAAGAAAAACAAGCAAGTCCAGTTGCCTCCTGAAAAAGCACCTTTGGGACAACCATGACCTGGATGTCTGTCAATCTCCACAGAGATTTAGCTGTCATTCTGTCCACAGCTGGGCCCCAAAAATGTACCTCCTCAAGAACTCACCGATGGGACATCAAGCCAGCCTTACAGGTAGTCCTCGACTTACGATCACCATTGAGCCCAAGCTTGGTGCTAAGTGAGACAGTTGCTAAACGAGTCTTGCCCCATTTTTACAACCTTTCTGGCCACCGTTGCTCGGGGAATCACTGCCGCCGTTAAGTTAGCAACGCAGTTCGCTTAGCGACCGTTCAGAGTTACAACGGCGCTGAAAAAAAGTGACTTAGGAGCGTTTTCACACTTCATGACCGTTGCAGCATCCCCTATAGGTCACACGATCAAAATTCGGATGGTCGGCACAACTGGTTCACATTTATGATGGTCGCGGCGTCCCTGGGGGTCACGTGATCCCCTGGTGCGAACTTCCAACAAGCAAAGTCAATGGGGGAAGCCATTCGTTTAACAACCATGCCATTAACTGATCAGCTGCAGCGATTCGCCTGACAGCTGTGGCAAGGAAGGCCATAAAACGGGGCAAAACCTACTTCACAACTGTCTCACTGAGCAACAGGATCAATTGTGGTCGTAATTTCGAGGACTGCTTGTAAATTGATACGCCACCAGTAACTCTGGGTAATTTATAATAACAACAACAACAACAACAACAACAACAACAACAACGTTGGAAGGGACCTTGGAGGTCATCTAGTCCAACCTCCTGCTCAGGCAGGAAACCCTATACCATTTCGGACAAATGGCTGTCCAGTTTCTTCTTAAAAACTTCCAGTGTTGGAGCATTCACTGCTTCTGGAGGCAGGTTGTTCCACTGGTTAATTGTTCTAACTGTCAGGAGTTTCTCCTTAGTTCTAGGTTGCTTCTCTCCTTGATCAGTTTCCATCAATTGCCCTTCCTTCCTTCCTCCTTCCTTCCTTCCTTCCTTCCTTCCTTCCTTCCTTCCCTCCCTCCCTCCCTCCCGCCTCCCTCCCTCCCTCCCTCCCTCCCTAGTTCCAAGTTGCTTCTCTCCTTGATGAGTTTCCATCCGTTGCTTCTTGTTCTGTCTTCAGGTGCTTTGGAAACTAGGTTGACCCCGTCTTAATAGCATAACAGCAACGGATGGGACCTTGGAGGTCTTCTAGTCCAACCCCCTCTGCTCAAACAGGAAACCCTATCCCATTTCAGAAAAAATGGTTGTCCAATCTCTTCTTAAAAACCTCCAGTGTTGGAACATTCACAACCTCTGGAGTGAAGCTGTTCCACTGTAATTGTTCTGACTGTCAGAAATATTGCTCATTATTTCTAGGTTGCTTCTCTCCTCAATTAGTTTCCATCCGTTGCTTCTTGTCCTGCCTTCAGGCTCTTTGGAGAATAGCTTGACTCCCTCTTCTTTGGGGCAGCCCCCGAGATACTGGAACGCTGCTATCATGTCCCCCCTCGTCCTTCTCTTCATTTATAATTTTATAATTTTATTTATTGACACATTTATAATTTTATTTATTGACACATACGGCAGAGGAAATCAGCCAAGAGTGGTCTGTTGTGTTCAAAAGGGGGGCAGAAAATAGAATTATTTTTCCGCCTCCCCTTTCCTGCATCCTTTTTTTTGGGGGGGGAGGTTTTACCCTCCCCGGTGATGACATCGGATGAAATGTCAGGGCGCCTATTGAAAACAGATTGGGGACTGAAAGGAAATGACAGGAAGGCGAGGAATTAATTCCAGTCAGACCATGAAGGAAACTGGGGCGTTCTGGCCTGAAGGGAAATCTCAGAAGTGGCTTAAAAATCGGCCTGTTTGACGGCACGGAGCAGACTTCCTCGACCTTGGCGACTTGGTGATGGGTGGACTTCAACTCCCAGAATTCCCCAGGCAGCCATGTTGAGAATCCACTGGCATAAATCGCTAACAATCTGACTTGGTCTCTCTCCACACGTCCTCCTTTGTGAAGCGTGCAAAGCAGCGTTTGCAGGTTGCGGGTGTCGTATTTCCCCTCAAATCTAGAGGTGGTCCTGATCTTACCTAGCATAGAATAAAAGAGTTGGTAGGGACCTTGGAGGTCTTCTAGTCCAACCCCCTGCTTGAGCAGCAGACCCCACATCATTTCAGACAAACGGTTGTCCGGTCTCTTTTCGAAAGCCTCCGGTGATGGAGCACCCACAACTTCTGAAGGCAAGTTCTTCTATTGCTTGATTGTTCTCACCGTTAGGACATTTCTCCTTCGTTCTAGGTGGCTTCTCTCCTTGATGACTTTCCATCCTTTGCTTCTTGTCTTGCATTCAGCTGCTTTGGAAAATAGGAAGACTCCCCCCCCTCATCTTTGTAGGATGTCTTTGTGTGATGTCCACCAGGTCATTAGAGATACCCTTTAGATAAGGCAGGTTGGGACGTCATATTTCACCCCACATCTAGAAGTGGTCCTGATCTTATCTATGTAGAACATAGAATAATAGAGTTGGCAGGAACCCTGGAGGTCTTCTAGTCCAACCCCCTGCTTGAGCAGGAGACCCCATATCATTTCAGGCAAACGGTTGTCCAGTCTCTTTTTGAAAGCCTGCCAGTGATGGAGCATCCACAACTTCTGGAGGCAACTTCCGTTCCACTGGTTAATTGTTCTCACTGTCAGGAAATTCCTTCTTAGTTCCAGGTTGCTTCTCTCTTTGATGAGTTTCCATCCGTTGCTTCTCGTCCTGCCTTTTGCTGCTTTGGAGAATAGCTTGACTCCCTCTTCTTTGGGGCAGCCCCTGAGATACTGGAAGACTGCTATCACATCCCCCCTCGTCCTTCTCTTCGTTAAACTAGACATACCCAATTCCAGCAACCGTTCCTTGTATGTTTTAGCCTCCAGTCCCCTGATCATCTTTGTTGCTCTTCTCTGCACTCTTTCTAGAGTCTCAAGTTCCGGTGGCAAGCTGTCCCACTGGTTAATCGTTCTCCCTGTCAGGAAATTCCTCCTTAGTTCTAGGTTGCTTCTCTCCTTGGTGAGTTTCCATCCTTTGCTTCTTGTCCTGCCTTTTGGTGCTTTGGAGAAGAGCTTGACTCCCCCCCCCCCTCCTCTTTGCAGAATGTTTTTGTGTGATTAGAAGACTATTGACCATCCTCACTTTGTATAAAGATAAGATGATCAGCCAGATGTGAAAAGCCACTTTTTGCAGGCTTCAAGGAGAGCCGGTTAATTAGCATCCCCGAGTTGCTTTTGAAGATGAAAAGCACTCAGCCGATAAGTGCTAATTATTGTTAGGGCTCATGGCAAGAGGGTCCTCGCCTTGCCGGCTCATCAAAGATGTGCCAGATGCAGCCCCTCTTGTCGATGGCTGAGTACTCAGTCTTGTTTCATTCTTCTCAGGGAGACCATGAGGCCATCCAAAGGTGTCTGTTGCGCGTTCTTGTAGCCGTCCGTCCCGAGAGGTCCTGTCTCAATAGTGTGAGATGAAGCACCTCAAGCTCGCGGCCAACCCGTCCCCTCAAGGCTTTATCTCAAGGCTTTCTTGACTCGTCTCTGGAGCTGGATGGGAAACAGTTCAATGTCAGAGGGCCTCGGTGCTCTTTGAGCTTGTTTGTTTTCTGGTAGATGTTTCACGATCCAAACTAGGTGACGTCATCAGTGTTGGTCAAGTTACCACTGATGGCACCGATGGTGTTACCTAGATGGGTAGTGAAATGTCTGCAAGAAAACAACCAAGCTCAGAGAGCACCAAGGAACCCGTAGTTCTCCTCCTCCTCTTCCTCCTCCTCCTCCTCCTCCTCCTCCTCCTCCTCTCTTCAAACTTCTCTCCCTTCTAGCACTGATGATGTTACCTAGTTGGGTAATGAAATGTCGGCAAGAAGACCACCAAGCTCAGAGAGCACCAAGGACCCCACAGTTCTTTTGTTCCCCCTCCTCCTCCTCCTCCTGTCTGCAAACTCCTCTCCCTCCTAGCACTGATGACGTTACCTAGCTGGGTCATGAAACGTCTGCAAGAAAACCGCCCGGCTCAGAGAGCACCGAGGATCCCTCATTTCAACCCTGAGCTCTAACTATTGTCCTTTATGAATTCAATATCACCTAGGATGACTTTGGACTGTCTTCATCGTGTAAATCAGCTGCTCTGTTCCGTAGATGGAAGAGTCACGGCTCCGCCTTGATTCCCAGCAGTGGCGTTGTGAGTCAGTTGTGTAGCGCTCTATCAAACATGCCTTGGTTGGGTTTCCAGTCTTACACGGGGAGCTACAGGTGCTAGTTTGCCCTGTCTTCTCGGCTTTCTCCTCGGGACAAAGAAGACTTTGATGGCAGGACTGGGGAGAATGGCCTTGTGTGGTTCAGCATCCTTTGGTGGGTGAAAAGAAAATAGGGGAAGGTTTCACCAAGTTGAATTTTTCCATCTTCTTAGTTTGGCCTTGTAGGACTTACATAACTTTTTTTTTCCCTCTATTTCGGAGTTTCCTTCTGTTTCTCCTTCCGTTTCTCTTTCTCTCTTCCTCCCCTTCCCCGTCTCCTCTCCTTTCCTCCCTCTCTGCCTTTCATTCCATCTTGTTTCTTCTTCCTCCCCTTCCTTCTCCTCATCTTTCTTCTCTTTCACCCTTCATCCTCTTCTCCTCCTCTCCTTCCTCCCCTTTCTTCCCTCTCCTCCTCTCTCCTTCTTCTTCTCTCTTCTTCTTTCTCCTTCCTTCTTTCTCTTCTTTCTCTTCTCCTTCTCCTCCCTCCCTTCCTTTCCTCCTCCTCCCCTTCCTCCCCTCTCCCTCTTCCTTTCTTTGCTCCTCTCGTTTCTTCTTTCTCCCCTTCCTTCTCCTCATCTTTCTTCTATTTCGCCCTTCATCCTCTTCTCCTCCTCTCCTTCCTCCCCTTTCTTCTCTCTCCTCTCTCCTTCTCCTTCTCTCTTCTTCTTTCTCCTTCCTTCTTTCTCCCTTTTCTCCTTCTCCTCCCTCCCTTCCTTTCCTCCTCCTCCCCTTCCTCCCCTCTCCTTCTTCCTTTCTTTGCTCCTCTTGTTTCTTCTTCCTCCTCTTCCTTCTCCTTTTCTTCCTTCTCTTTCGCCCTTCATCCTCTTCTCCTGCTCTCCTTCCTCCCCTTTCTTCTCCTCTTTCCTTCTCTCTTCTTCTTTCTCCTTCCTTCTTTCTCCCTTTTCTCTTCTCCTCCCTCCCTTCCCTCCTCCTCCCCTTTCTTCCTTCTCCTTCTTCCTTTCTTTCCTCCTCTCGTTTCCTCTTCCTCCCCTTCCTTCTCCCTTTCTTTCTTCTGTTTCGCCCTTCATCCTTTTCTCCTCCTCCCTCCCCTTTCTTCCCTCTCCTTCTCCTCCCTTCTTCTTCTCCCACTCTTTTTCCTTCCTCTTTCCTTCCTTCCTCCCTCCCTCCCTCCCTCCCTCCCTCCCTTCCTTCCTTCCTCCTTTTTCTTTCTTTCTTTCTTTCTCCTCCTCCTCCTCCTCCTCCTCCTCCTCCTCCTCCTCCTCACAAGTAACAACAAGAACGGCCGACCGCCCCGTTGCACCCTCCACCACGGTTCTCCTACAAGTTCTCGTCGTGATATATTCGGTCTAGGAAACGGCAGCTGCCCACAGAAAGATTCAGTGGGAAATAATTTGCTGAGCATTCTGTGATGGGGGTTCTTTCTCTTTTTTTCCTGTAATGGCACGGATCGAAAAGGAGGGGAGGAAAAAAAGAAAGGAAGAAAGAAAGGGAAAGGATTGATTGCAGACGTCATCTCCCTTTTTCCAAAAGAATGCCTTCGGAGTAAATGGGATTCAGCTACAGCCCTGAGCAGTCAAAGTTGTAAAATATGAAACTCCCGGTCCAAGACAAACTTACTTACCAGTCTGTTTTTCACTTACAACGGGGAGCAAAGGTTTCGCTGGGGTGAAATATAGCCTCCCCCGTGCCCATTTTTCCTGCCTTTCTGACTCCCTCCCTCTCCCTCTCCAGCCCCCCACCTCACCCCCAAAGTTACCTGTATTTCATAGTGACAGCGGTGATGAAATGTAACAGCAGGAACAATCAGACTTCACTTTGCGGAGTTTCTGACAATAACGGATGGCCACATAGCACGCTCATAAATCCAATTACGAGCGAAGGCGACGTTTTTCTCTACACGCTCCTCAGCAGCCCAGAAAGGGCAAAATCCAGCCCAAATGTTCAAGAAGAATGCTGTTTTTTCTCTTTCCGGGCAGTCAATTTCCCCACTGGCTGTGGTCAAATCAAATCAAATCAAATCAAATCAACCTTTCTTGTCAAAGTACAACATGTGTACAATGCGATTGGCTAAGCCTCCCTTCGTGCACCCCCCCCCCAACACAACTCACAGTGACAACAAACACACAATCTTATTGCAACAAACACACACTCTTATTGCATTGTGGTGCGTTTTTATCCCAGCCATCTGTCCCCAACCCCAATCAAAGAGGAAAACAGCCAGACTCTCAAATTCAAATTTCTCTGTCCAAAAGCTTCTACAGGTAGTCCTCGGCTTACGACCACAAGGGACCCCCAAATTCCCAAAGGTTCGGAAACCCAACCCACAAGCTCGGAGAATGGACCCTCATCCTCATCCTACTCCCTGAGCTACAGATATTCGCCACTATTGGGAGCCCCAAATTTCTGTCGCGAAGTGAAACCTTTCTTAAGCAAATTCCCCCCCCCCC